>LNAC01000446.1:1369781-1380197 GCA_002007465.1 Ailurus styani | reverse complement strand
TATGGGCTAAAAAAAAAAAAAAAAGGTGGAAAAAACAGCATGTGGGATCACATGACAACAGATCAACTCACCATCATACTACCAATAGATTCAGACTCCAATGTATGGGAAATCCCACCCAACTAAAGACATGAGGCTTGCTTAACCCCCAAAAAAGGACAAAGCAAGAACTAGTCATGACATGGTCCTCAAATCTGACATGAAGCCAATGTAAGAAACACTGTCCTCAAAAGACCAGACCCTCTCTTTATCTCATGTTTTTCTAAGAGAATGCCAGGTGTACCCTCTAGCTGAGCTGTCAACATAGTAAGACCCAAATACGGTGCCTTGCTGATGGATAGAGCTCTCATCTAAGGAGGCTACTGGGCTCACTCCAATTGGTGGTGGAGAACTAAGGACTAGCCCTGCCTCTGGGCTCTGTAGTTCCCAGATGAGGTGGGCCAAATACCTTTTGCTTGCCTTTGATGAAAGTAACCCTTCCAATCTCCTAACAAAAAGGAGGCTCTTTGATTAAATTTAAAAAGATAAAATAAGAATCTGTTCCCTGCAATGGGAAATTAAATGTGACAGGGCTTCTGTAATCCTATGAATCCCTTTCTCTGGAATAAATGCCTGCCCCTGCTGAACAGGCCTCTAAGAAATCCACATCTGGGGAAATGGCTCATGTCTCTCATCTCTGTTAAGTAAGTAACAGACATCACCACACCAATTCAGTATCCTTAGAAAAAAGTTACTTGGATCTAAATCTGTGTCCTCTGCTGAGGCCAGGTGCAACATTTCAAAACACTTTCAAAAAGATTGCTCTTCCAAACCCACTGGTCGGACTGGAGCTGCAGCAGCCTTTCTGCTTGTTAACGAAGTCTCTTGTCCCAACCGTGGACAGTGCCAGAAGGTGGAATCCATGACAGGCTCTAATATACTTTGGTGGATAAGAGCATATATGCTCTGGATTCATGGAACTGTAGTTGAAATCCTATCTCCACTTCCCACTCATTGTGTAACTTGAGTGTATTACCTAGCCTCCTACAGTGTTACTGGAAAACCAAAGATAAATTGTGGCAGTACTTAGTCTCAGACCTGACATACAGAAGCTACCTTGGCTAGAGGCAGTAGTCAGTGGTGGAAGTGGCACAGCAGTGACCACAAATCCCAAAAGTGAGAGAGGCTGGTTGGCTGGAGCTCAGTGGTTCTCACCCAGAGATGATTCTGCTCTCTCCTCACCTCCAGGGAGATTTGGCAATGTCTAGAGACATTCTTGTCTGGAGTGGTTCTACCAACATCTAGTTGGTAGAGGCCAAGGATACTGCTAAACTTACTATGATGTACAGGACAGCTCTTGCAATGATCAACGAGGTCAAAGTTGACAAACACTGGTATAGTGGTACCCAAAGATCAATCCTAAACTGAAGAAAACGGAAAGCCAATATAAAACACTAGAATAGAAGTACCTCGTTGTCTGGAGCCAAATGACAGGAATGTGGCTAAGACTTTAGTTCACAAAGCAGCCTCCATGGAGGAGGAGCTGGATGTACCACAGGCCCTTATCTTATCTCATCATCCAGACCCCTTATCATATGATTGTTGGTGCTGATGGACTAATCTGGTGGAACACTTACAGATCTGCTTGAGTCATGGAGGCCAAAAGGGTAAGGGCTTGTGATTGGAGAAACATCTGAGGAAAGGGTGAGCCTCCCTTGACTGATAGACATTATCAAAGACAAAAGGCAGAGAAATGCGTAAATTGGAAGTTCTAACAGTTCCTCTCTTGGCTCTTCATAGAATCGATACTGTGCAGTCACAATCAGCCATTCATAGAACATGCTGACTGCTGGATGCCTGTGGAGTCATGAGTTTATCTGCACTAAATCACAAGGACTAATTTTAAGAGATAACATACAGAGAAGCAAGAGCTGCATCTCTGTCGCAGCTAAGAAAGGCAAATTGGTTCATGCAAAAAGGAGCCACCAAAAAAAGATCTCAGGTATCAAGTCTGTTGAAGGAAAGGAATGCATCTAGAGATGTTCTAGAGAAAGGAATGTTCTAGAGAAGACAAACTCCAACCAAGACAGCATTCTGGAAGGGAGGGATGCTCCACGTGGACCTAGAGGTCACAGAGAGAAGGACCAGCTACTCACATATGGCTCAGAGGGACAGAACCTAACACAGGGCTCCAGTGAACGGGAAGAGAAGTGATCTGAAAACTAAAATGGACCTGTTTGCATTTGAAGAGCAGGGAAAAAAGCTTTGGGCCTGAAATATGACAGGCTCTGGGAAGCTGGAAGAAAATACACTAAGGAAAGATGGATGATCCATCTATCAGGAACTCCATTTGGCCTTTCCTGAGCTGAGCTGGTCTCACTCATGAGCCTGAAGCCCCCTGAGATAAACAGGATCCATTCTACATCAGGAACCACCAGAATGGATTCTCATTTACCCATCCAATGCTACTCCTCACTAGGTCATTTTTAGAGAGTTGAATCCACTGCCACCCCAGCAGCCTCTTCCTGTGTGGTCCCAGCATCTTAATCCCCACCTACCCTTTCCGGCTAGCCACCACAAGCATTACCCTGAGCCAGGCAGGAGTGGGAGCAGTGACATCCAGATTTCCTGGGCTGCTTCTGTCCTCAGCAATCACTTACCAATAGTAATATCTCAAACTTAGATAGCAATTGATAGCATTATCTTCAGTTCTCTTGTTCAGTCTTGATAGCACCTCTGGGTTGTTTATTTTCCTCATTACACTTAGAAGGAAACTACAGCTGAAGTGAGTTGAGTGCTCTGAAAGAGTCTGAATTCAAATCTAGATCTTCTCCCCGACCATGCAGGGCTCCTTCCACATTGCACATGTGTTTGTACATACACACCACACCCTGGAATGCAACGCTCTTTGTGCCTTTTCTTTTTATATTCACCATCAGGGCACTGATATATTCTTAAACTGAATTTTCTAAGGATATAGATCAAATGAGTTTTGTTTTATCAAATAAGTAGTGCTTTTAATCACTCAATACTCATTTAAATATTTTTTATTTTTTAAATCCATTACAAAATGTAGAAAATATAAAAATTACAAGAATACAAGAAACCAAGATGAATAACAATAATTGCTCTTCAAGCCATGTTGAGAATCTATTCATAATCACACTGAGTCATTAGTGGTAGTTTCCAAAGTCTTATTCATTGGAGAGTATCTGAAACCACTGTGGACTTCAACATGTAGTCTCCAACAAAAGCTTCAGAAGAAAGAAGTTAATGTCTGGAGAAGGAGAAAAGCTTCCCTAGGGCTGCCTTGACCTCCTTGTTTCTCAAAGTATAGATGAGGGGGTTGAGCATAGGGCTCAACATCGTATACAGTACACCAGCCAACTTGCTCTTCTCTGCACTGTAGCTGGAGACGGGACTTATGTAGGCATAGAAGACAGCAGTGTAATACATGCACACCACAATGAGGTGGGAAGAGCAGGTGGAAAAGGCTTTTTTCTTCCCCTCTGCAGTCCGCATCTTTAGGATGCTAGAGATGATAAAGCCGTATGACACGATGGTCATCAGGAAGTTCAGTATGCCATAAAAGGCATCAGCCAGGACAATCATGATGCTATTCACATAGGTGGAGCTACAGGAGAGAAGCAACAGAGGAGGGACCTCACAGAAAAAATGGGTAATGACATTGGGGCCACAGAAATTTAACCGTAGCATCAGCCCAGTGTGGATGGCCGTGTTGAAGGCACAGAGCACCCATACACCTGTAGCCAGCTTGCAGCAGAATGCCTTGCTCATGGTGGTGCTATAATGCAGAGGGTGGCAGATGGCTGCATACCGGTCATAGGCCATGACCGTAAGGAGGAGCAGCTCAGAGGATGCAGACCATGTGAGGAAATAGAGCTGGGCCATGCAGCCCCCATAAGAGATGGAGCTCTCCTCTGACATCAGACCCTCCAGGGCTTTGGGCATGATGGAAGAGGTGCAGATAATATCCATAGTAGCCAAGTTGAACAGAAAAAAGTACATGGGGGTATGGAGCCCAGGGTTGAAGGTGATAGCCAAAATGATGAGGATATTACCTGTGAGGGCTACAGAGTAGAGGGAGAGGAAACAGCTGAATAAGAGCACATGGTATTCTGGATGCTCTGAAAAGCCCTGCAGGATAAATTCTGTTACTAGTGTCTGGTTACTCATGGTTCTTAGGCTGAGAGGGGTTTCCAGGACTATCAGGTGAACTCTACCCACAGCTTCATGTGATTTCAGGGCTACAGAGAGAAATGAGAGGTATTCTAAAGTAGGCTGCTATTGTTTTCATTCACACCTGACATCATGCCATGAGCAATATTATACAGATGTACTGGGGCTTATTAATGAAGAGAAACATGCCAATATGACATTAGGCAAAGGGCATGAACATTTAGCTCATAAAAAGTAAGTACAAATGGCCAATTAAATTCATAAAGCATCACTCAACGTCAAAGAAATGCAAGTTAAGTCAACAATCCATTCTTTATGAACCACGATTTGACAAAGTTTGAAAAGCCTGGTTTTGACGAACATTAGCATGGGTGCCAAGAGGCAGGCCTTTTACAATTCGTATTCAATATGAGCCAGAACTTCCACTTCTAGGAATTCATCCTAAGGAAATAATTAAGAGCATCTTTAAGGTGTCATCACAGCATTATTTATAATACTGAATATGTAAAAGCAACTATACTTTTAAAGGTCAGCATATTATGATGTATTAAAATAACATAATGCTCTATACCTATCAGAATGATGCTTTAGAAGTGTTTTACTGATGTTTATAAAAATAGAATGAAGAAAATTCAAAAGTAGTGTGTACAATAGGATCTTATTTTGAGTTTAAGGAAAAAAAATCATGTTTGTATATATACCTGTAGAAAAAAACAACAGGCAAATGACAGAACAGAATTTGAAGAGTGGGGATAAATTATATTTGATTTCATTTCTTTGCCTTTGCTTCTCTGTATTTTCTGATTTTTCCATTTAATAACCTTTCTAAAAGACAGGTCTGACAGAATAAAGACCCCCAGCTGGTACCTAGGATCCACCTCCTCTCCAGACAATGTGTTCCCTCTCATCTCACTCCTCAAAGTCAAAGCTCCAGCCACACCCAGGACTCCCAGTCTGGCCAACACACCTGCCAGGCCAGACTTCTGTGGCTTTGTTCTTGCAGCGCCCTCAGCCAGAAATGCTCTCTTTCTCATGAACCAGGTCTATCATCATCTCTCTCCTTTTCTAACATCCCTTCCCTAGAGATAAAGATAAAGCTCTCTCCTTTGTGGCCCCTCAGGATTCTGTACTGACTTCTATCCTAGAGCCCATTACACAGCACTTCACAATATGGTCCTCTAAGATTGGGGAATTTGCCTCATTCAGCTCTGAGCACCACTTCTTGGTCTCCAGATATATTTGTTGAAATAATAGCAAAGAATGGTCCAGCACCTATAAAAGCAGAGTGATTTCTATTCTCAACACAGTGCACATTCTATATTGTTTAAGATGAAATCAGCATGGTACCACATTTGCTTTTCCCCTTTTCAACTCTATTCATTAAAAGAGTTCATTTAAGGAAGATGCTCATTTTCAATTAAGAATTCTGTTTTTTGTCAAACTTCAATGAATGTATTTACCACTGAAGCATTAAAAGATATATACAAAATGACTAAACACCTATGATCAAGTCATGTCACCACTTGTAAGGTGAAGATGACTCTTCAAATAGAAGAGCATAAAATTTCTCTGACTCAGAGCAATAGGCTGTGTTAGTATAAATTCTGTTCAAAGCAGAGGCAAATGATAGAGCTCCATCTGTACCTTCCCAGCAACAAGGTTTCAGGTCTGCTCCATCACTTTGCCACAGAGAATAAATGTAATATGTTTTAACTTATTTCATATTTGTTTGGGACAAAAGTAATGAATATTATTTTTGTGCAGTTTGGGTTGGGGATCTGGAGATTTTATTTGCTCCTTTGGAACTTTACTGGCTCCTCAACACAGTGTGGTGGGTGACTCCTGTTTAACTTTGGGGACCACTGTGAGACTGAAGAGTGAAGCAGGCTGAATAGGAACAGAGTTGGATTTGCCCCATGGATATCTTCATGTAAGTTTTCTCCACTTTCCGCTAATTTCCTCCCTAGGATTCTAACCATCTGACACCCCTAGTCATCACTCACAGTCCACTCCACCATACAGATTATAAGCCAGAGACTCGAAAGGCTGTGGCCACACCTAAGAAGGGACAGACACCTCCATCACCAAACACTGAGCAGTAGTGTGTGGGTCTATCACACAGCATTACTGGAGTACCAAAAGAACCTATTAGGAAGGAAACCTTATACCCGGTCTTTCTCTTAACTCCAGAGTGAGGACAGAAAAATAAATAAGTAACTGCAGTCTACATGGAACTTTTGAACAGGTGCTCAGTAGAAGGAAGTGTCAACAAACTGATTCACATTCAGGGAACAAATTACCCCTCAGATAATTACCCTCTCACTATAATTTCCACGGCAGGTGGATAGTCTCCTCATCCAATTGGTCAACAGGAAGATCAAAGAATTCGGAAGCTAAGATTCTTTCTGTGAGAATGACCATAAAATATCTGTTGGACTTCAGCCAGCCACTTCTTCTTCTGAAAATAACAAAAACCTTTCTCTCCTGAGGTTTGTAGGGCATTAGCTTTTACCCTCATCAAGCATTAAAAAAATTATTACCGAAGATGTGAGGGAAAAGGAAAAGATTTCAGGTACCAATCGCCAAATTTAAACATGCACTACGTGCAGACTACATGACCCTCCACACATGAGGTGATACGACATTTAAACAGTGATAATTTTCCACACATACCAGACCCTTCAGCACTCCAGTTTCAAAGAAAATAAAAATGCATCTTGGGTGACTTGATTACTTTAGAGAAACAGCACAAAGTGTCCTCAAATCCCTGAAATTAAAAAGTTAATTTCACTTAGTTTTTCATAAAGATAGGTCGGATTTTATGTGAAAGTTTATTTTTAGTGAAATGTTATCTTAGTTCTAATTTATTGTTCATAATTTCAAAAGTGGAGAATTATTATTATCGTAAGGTATTCAATTAATAATGGAGAAGCTGACTACTATTATTTTTATCTCTAAAGAAGTTTGAGGATTTTCAGATACCATATAATTAATCCAATGTTCGTCTATTACAGATGAAGATAAATATTCCTATTGTAAACATAATTCAAGAACAGAAAAATAAAAATCAGAAAATGCCAATATCTCATACATTTGGGTTTAAATCTGAAAGATACTTTGAAGACAACCTAATCCAACCCATTTATTGTAAAGTCACAGAGGCATCTAAGTGACTTACCCTAGTCACACAGAGTATTAGTGACAAAGCTAATATCTAGTCCCAGGACTTTGGGATCCCAGCCTAGAATTCTTTGCTATGTAATTTGCTAGTTGCCCCACTAAATCTAAGCTGACTGAATGTCCAAAGAAAGTCAAGAAAAAGAAAAATCAACCAAGAATTTATATGATTACTATTATGACTGAGGAGTGAATGCAAACCCTAACTCTCAGTTTTTGCATCCTATTTGCTCTATTCATTTACTGATCAAACAGTAATAATACAGTGATAAATCTATAAATGTTAATGGTTGTAGGTCAGCTAAAAAAAGATATCAGGTCTTTACATATAGTTAATGATAAAAATTAAGCATACTTCGAATTATGAACAGAATATTCCTCATCCTTTTATATCACCCAATAGAATGAACCATCTTCAGAATACTCCTAATTACCTTGAAAAAAAGTCTTCACCTTTGTGGAGCTAATAGCTTTTATGTATAGTCATCCTTTCCCCATCAATCATGACTGAGGTTGGAAACACGGTGACACTGAAGCAGTATGCAATCTAGGATAAGATCAATCTAGATAAAGGCTTTCTTCCCCATTTAAGCTAATCCTGCCAAGAATTTGTGACTCATCTTCAGCAAAGTTTGTCACTGCCAATGGGAGACACCTGGGGACACCTGTTCTCAGCTATTACTTTAAGTGGACCCTGAAGGAGCAATTAAGTACCACTTTGCTGGGTGCTTGGTTGTCACTGGTATTCAGACAAAGGCCAGTTCAGATTTCTGATCCAAATGTATATAAAAGGGTGTGAACTTGGACAGAGAGCAGGACCAAAACTTTCTCATAGCTCACAGAACCTGGTGCAGTGCAAACCCAGGTTCAGGTGCTCAGAATAATGAGCTCACAGATATGGCTTGGGGGCAGGGGTGTCAGGAAGGCAGCTAGCATTTCTAGACTGCCTTTCATGGAAGTCTAAAGCCATGAAGCAAATGTCCCCATGCTCCCCAGCATAAACCTTCCCTACCAAAAGCCCAGGCCCCCTCACAATCTTTCACTCAGACCTTGGTTCCCGTACCAAGCTATCTTCCCTTCCCCTATCCTCATATGTTCTCTCCCTACCTAAATCCCATCCAGATCTAACTCTATCAACTCCACCAAGGTTTCTTTGACTTCCTGGAGGGAAATGATTACCCTCTGCTAAATATCAGTCACATCCAGGGACCCCCCCACCATATGTAGTGATAATAACATGAGCTTTGGCATCTTTACAGACCTGGGGTCAAATCCCAACCCCGAAAGCTGCTGGTTGTGTGACTTGGCTCAAATCTCCTAACCTCTCCAGGACTTAATTATAATAATAAGACTTACCTCATTATTGCAGTATCTAAATATGAAAAGGGCTTGGTAATATTTTACTTCCTTTTCCCTCAATGTGGCACCTGTTTACATATATATGTTCTTCTGTATGAGCAGAAAACAGGCTAGAAATGTGTATTACCTTCCTCTCTATGAAAAGGTCCTGAATACAGTTAACAATGCATAACTTTATAAGTGATTACTTTGGTTGGAGACTTAAGTAGGTTTGTTATTAAAAGGCACTTCAATCATTTCTAATTTTACTAAGCAGTGTGATGTATTTGGAACAAGCACTAAAGTAAAGAGTTCGCAAATGGCTTTGAGACCTGCTACTTAAGTAGTTGTGTAAATTAATGTAAGTCTTTTTTTTAAAAGATTTACTTATTTATTTATTTATTTACTTTAGAGAAAGAGAGAGCACCCATGCACGTGTGAATGCACAGGTTGGGGGAGGAGGGGCAGAGGGAGAGGGAAAAGCAAACTCCCTAAGAAGCAGGGAGCCCAATGAGGGGCTCAATCCCAGGACCCTGAGATCATGACTTCAGCCAAAGGCAGACCTGCTTAAACAAATGAGCCACCCAGGTACTCTGAATTAATGTAAGTCTTATAATCTCTCTTTCAATTTTTTTCATCTATCGAATGTGAATAATAATATCTACCTCCAGGATTTTTCAGAACTCCATTTTAGTTGTTATTATAGATTTTTAATTTTATTATTTTATTAAATTTAATTTTTTTGCCCAATTTTTCTTTTTTTTAATTTAAATTCAATCAGGCAACATATAGTAGATCTTTAGTTTCAGATCAGATCATTAGTTTAATTCAGTTTCATCAGTTGCATATAACATCCAGTGCTCTTTACATCACATACCCTCCTTAATGCCCATCACCCAGTTACTGCATTCCCTCAGTCACCTCCCTTCCAGCAACCCTCAGTTTGTTTCCTATAGTTATGAGTCTCTCATTGTTTTTCTCCCTCTTTGCTTTATTATTTGACCCAGGGGTAAAGGTTTGTGAATCATCAGGATTACACCTTTCACAGCATTCACCATAGCACAAACCGTCCTCAATGTCCTTAACCCATCCACCCTATCCCTACCCTCCCACCCCTCAGTAACCCTCAGTTTGTTTTGTGAGATTAGGAGTCTCTTATGGTTGGTCTCCTTCCCGATCCCATCTTGTTTCATTATTTTTCCCTCCCTACCCTCCGTGACCCCCCGCCCTCCCCTTCAAATTCCTCATATCAGAGAAACCATATGATAATGGTCTTTCTCTTATTGACTTATTTCGCTTAGCATAATACCCTCTAATTCCACCCACATCATTGCAAATGGCAAGATTTCGTTTCTTTTAATGGCTGCATAGTATTCCATTGTATATATATACCACCCCTTCTTTATCCATTCATCTGTTGATGAACATCTAGGTTCTTTCCATAGTTTCGCTATTGTGGACATTGCTGCTATAAACATTCGGGTGCATGTGCCCCTGAGGATCACTACCTTTCTACCTTTAGGGTAAATACCTAGCAGTGCGATTGCTGGGGCACAGGGTNAGTGCGATTGCTGGGTCGTAGGGTAGCTCCATTTTCAACTTTTTGAGGAATCTCCATACTGTTTTCCAGAGTGGCTGCACCAGCTTGCATTCCCATCAACAGTGTGGGAGGGTTCCCCTTTCTCCGCATCCTCACCAAGATCTGTCATTTCCTGACTTGTT
>LNAC01000446.1:1330699-1365537 GCA_002007465.1 Ailurus styani | reverse complement strand
ATTCTTTTTTTTTTTTTTTTTGGATTACACCTCATTGGTTAGATTTTAGTTCCTTTACCTCCAGAAGGGGATTTTATTTCTCTAGAGAGGGCTTCTCTATTATCTTCCATGCTTTTTTTGAGCCCAGCTAGCACCTTGATAACCGTCATTCTGAACTCTAGTTCTGTCATATTACTAATGTTCACATTGATTAGGTCCCTAGCCATCATTACTGCCTCTTGTTCTTTTTTGTGTGTGTACTGTTTTTTTCTGCCTTTTCATTTTATGCAGACAAGAATAGATGGATGAGAGAACAAAATAGTAAAGGGTAGCAATGACCCCAGAAAAATATACACTAATCTAATCAGAAGAGACCCGAAACTGATTTGTCCTTGGGTAAAAGTTTTTCTACTAGATTGCTGAGTAGAGAAGAAACTGGATCTCACTTTATAGTTCAACTCTATTTCCTCTGCTCAAAAGACATTTTGGTATGGTGCCAATTCCCAGCCTCTGCCCCCTGCCAGGCTCCGGCCACCTGTTGGACCCACGCAGGCGGCACTTTCCCCAACAGCCAAGCTGCTGCTCTATTATTTATTATTAATATAGAAACAATTACACAGAAATATTGTGCCCTGGCAGCACTACACTCAATAAGGCTATCTTTCTTTCCAACAAAATAACAGATACATAAACAAAAAATTTCCTTCCTGGGATGTTAAAGACATTAACGATATGTCACCATTCATGAATAAATGTGTATTAGTTAAGTTAAAGACTCAACTGCTGTAATGAAGAAACTCAAATATATGTTGGCTTAGTATTTTCTCTTTTACTCAATAATCTGAAGTGTGTGTGAGTGGTGGGGTAGTTTCCAGACTGATGGGGTAACCTTGCCCCATCTCATTAAGGGATCCAGTTCCTCTCAAGTCAATGATTTTTTAACTCCTAGGCCATTATTGTCTTCAACTTCATGAAAGACTCCACAACCCCCACATTTCAGCTTTTAGGAAGAAAACTGACAGGAAGCCTTGGGAAAGCAATTTATTTCAAGCAAGTGAGGCATATTTGCACACATAACTTCTGCTCACAGCCTATGGGTGAAAATTTAGTTATAGTGCCCATTTAGCTGCAAGGGAAATGTAGTCAAGCTGGGAAGTCATATAGGAAAAAGGGAGAGTAAATCCTTGGAGAAAAAATAGCTATTTCCATAGATATATAAGAAGAAACTAAAGATAGGAGAATTTACAAAAAAAGACTGGCAAGTCAGAGTGAAATTTATGCTACTCCTTCAGAGATTCAAAAAAGGAGAATGATCATATAGTTATACAGGAAGGAAGGGAAAGGTGAAGGGAAGGTAAAAGAAACAGAGAGGCAAATGATGTACACTGAAAGTTCAAAGAAGAAAGTAAGAAAATGAACTTAAGAGTTCTAACATTATTATATAGTATCAAGAGTCCCAGAGTGGTGGGACTTTGAAAAATTATGTGTAATCCCCAAAAGCGGCCATCTGATAGACAAGAGTACCAGGCAGAGCTATGGAATGACTGACTGAAAGACAGTAGGAGCTGTGTTGTGAGACAGAGCAGAAAGGGGAGGCCTTCCATCAAGGAGATGTTTGGAAATTTGTGCAAATTCAGAGATCTACAGAATGACATGAGAGGTTCTGCCTAGGCAATACCATAGCCCACCCTTCCCAGGCCCCAGGCCCTAACCTCAGCTAGGACCAACTGTTAAAACAATCTAATTATTAATTTTTGGTTGAGTCCTTATTTCCCAGCTGTAGCCCTGAGTATGTTTCATATGCTTCAAGTCCTTCCTTTTCTGTTTTTATTTCATACCTACTAGCCTTGCCTCATACCTTCCTGAAAAGGGAAATACCATCCTATGAGGGTTCCTCAACCTCGTTCCTTCTCATCTCAATCTTTCTACATCTTTATCCTCAATCTTTGTTGACTCCTGTCCTCTGTTCTATGAGAACAAAGTTCTATGAGAAAGCAGCAGAAAAACCAAGAACAGTTCATTTTCCCTACAACAAACTGTTGAACACTGTTACTTTCTTTAAGATACCTATAGAATCTTAAAATGACTCCAATGCTAGGCATAATTTGTATACTAGACATGGAAAGAAGTAGGAAAATATACTCATATTGTGAGGTGAGAAAAATGAATCAAAACCAACTTAGAAATGACAAAAAATGATAAAATTAATAGACAAGATCATTAAAATAGGTATAACAACTATATTCTAAATCTTTAGAAAACTACAGAAAAACATAATAAATGGAGACATAGAAGATTTAAATACAATTTCTGAGACGTAAACTACATCTTCAATTAATAATATATTTAATGGGATTAGCAGTATATTACACACTGCAAAAAAAAATTGGTGAATTTGAAAAATTAGCAATACAACCTACCCAAGTCAAACACAGAAGAAAACAAAAACCACAAGAATAGTGCATCAGTGAGCCTTAAATCCACTTCAAATAGCCTAATATATGTGTGATTAAACCCCATAAGGAGATAAGGAGTGGGATAGAATGTAAAAAATAGCTAAATGAATAAAGGCTAAATTTTTTCCAAATTTAATTAAAAAATATAAACTCACAGATATAATAAATTTGATAAACTCCAAGCACAATAAAAAATGATGAAATCACACCAAGACACATGCTTAAAACCAACGATAGAAAATCTCTAAAAACAGAGTAAAAAAGACACATTAAGTGCAGAGAGAGAAACATCTTTAAAGAACAGAAAGAGGGGTGGGGGGGTGGGGGGGAATGTCAGTATAGAATCTTGCATCCAGGAAAAATATCTTTCAAAAATAAAGGTGAAAAATATTTCAGAAATATAAAAGGAATTCATCACCAGCAAACATATATAATGTTTAAATGAAATGTTCAGTAAAAAGGAAAATCACACCAGATGGAAATCTAGATTTACTCAAGATTTACTCTAGATTTACCAGAAATGGTAATTCTAGGAAAGATCCAAAATTTTATCACTTAAAACTATTTAAAAGATAATAAACTACCTAAAGAAAAATAATAACAATATTGTGGGGTTTATAATATATTAAGAAGTAAATGATGATATTCAGAAGTAAATGATGACAGTGATACAAAGGCTATCTGGGAAGAAATGAAATAATATCATCATAAATTCTTAATACTATATATTAAATGATACAATACCACTTGAAATATACTGTGATAAATTAAAGATGAATACTATAAGCCCTAAAGTGACCACTAAACTTAAACACAGTTATAGTTAACAAGGCAAATTAAGAAATCAAATTGAATCATAAAATATACTTTTAGTCATGCATAAGAAAGTATAAAATAAGAATAACAGGAACAAAAAGTAGATGAGGTAAAGTGAAAGCAAATAGAATACAGTCAATTTAAATCCAAAGTTCAAATGTAGGACACTCTTAAGAACAGTGGAGGTTGTGGGGAATGACATTCCACCTTTAGAATCATGGATCAAATAAAGATACAGCCTAGATTTAGCAGCTAGTTCATAAGAGAGAACCAAGGAGTAAAACAGCTGGAAGAAACTGTCTGGGATGAGAACAAATATCAAACACTGACCTCATACAATGGATTATTATTCAGCCATCAAAAAGAATGAAATCTTGCAATTTGCAATGATGTGGATGGAGCCAGAACGTATAATGCTAAGTGAAATAAGTCAGTCAGAGAATGCCAAATACCATACGATCTTACTCATATGTAGAATTTCAGGGGAAAAAATGAACATATGGGAAGGGAAACAGAAAAAAGGAGAGAGCAAAACAAGCCATAAGAGACTCTTAATGATAGAGAAGAAACTGAGGGTGATGGAGGGAGGTGGGTGGGGGATGGGCTAGATGGGTGATGGGTAGTAAAGTGGGCACTGGGGCTGAGCACTGGTATTGTATGTAAGTCATGAATCACTGAATTCTACTCCAGAAACTAGTATTGCACTGTATGTTAACTAACAAAACATAAATTTAAAAAAAAAGAAATTATTCCTACTAAGAAGCCACAATTTCATTGAATTCATTTATAGAGGCTTTTATACCCCTGGGCATTGTTGAAAACAATACAGCAATCATCTTGCAATTAGTGAAGTTGAACAGCTGGGTATGATGAGGGCAAGAGTGGAAAAGAGACCTACTATTGCCACTGTCGCTGCAGGATGACTGTGAGTAACTCAAAGCTATGCTTCCTATGGCTTATATCAGATATTTCACACTGTGGGGAGGAGAGAGACCTCACTAAAATGATCCAGTCAGTCACTGAACAAAGAAGCAAGCAAAGAATAAGTCCTGAGGTGGGGAGCCTGTCCCAAAGTTGACGCAATATATTATCTAAAATGCTGAGTTTCCAACAAAAAATTACAAGTCATACAAAGAAATAGAAAAATATGACGCACATACCAGAAAAAAAGTAGGCAACAGAAACTACCTGCAAGAGCAATCAGATGTTGGATTTAGCAGGAAAAGATTTCCAAGCAGACATTATGAATATGTTCACAGAAAGAAACATCTTTATATAAGAACAGGATGATGACAATGTTACACCAAATAGAGAATACCGATAAAGAGGTAGGAATTATTGAAAAAAAAATAGAAGTGATAATATCTGAAAGAGGGTAAACTGGAAGCTCCAGGCCTTCACTTCCCCCAGGGAGACACTGAGTTAACAACAATAGATAAACCAAAGTACCTCTGTGAGAACTTTAGGAACTAGTTCAAAACCTACCATCCCCAACTGAATGCACAGACAAGAAACAAAAGTTCACAAAAGGGCGAGTTCATAGCATTTTGCTCACCTTTGCCCCTCTCCTTATCTAGCACAGTGCAATACAAACAGGAAGAAGCCTCCCAATTTTCACCCCATCACTTAGGATGGAAAGAAAAGAGTGGGACTTGTGTCTAGAATTTTGACTTGTTGGTAGGCTGACTGAGGGACTGGTATCTGTCTTAGCTGATCTGAAACACTGATGAGAATGGCAGCATCGATCCTAAAACAGATAGTTAAAATTTTAAACTATCTTACATAAGCTCCATGATCGCTCTAATCTCCACACAGAAAATATCTATAAAATATACACAGGAGATGAAAAAGGAAGCAAAGCATGTCACTACAAAAAAGAATCAGCAAAACACAAAATAAGAGAATAACAGGGGTGCCTGGGTAGCTCAGTGGGTTAAAGCCTCTGCCTTTGGCTCAGGTCATGATCTCAGGGTCCTGGGATCGAGGCCCGCATCGGGCTCCCTGCTCAGCGGGGAGCCTGCTTCACCCCCTCTCCCTCTGCCTGCCTCTCTGCCTACTTGTGATCTTTCTCTATCAAATAAATAAATAAATAAATAAATAGTAAAAAAAAAAAGAGAATAATAGAGGAAATCAGAGTCAAAGACCTATAAGACATACAGAAAATTATTAAGAGTAAGTCCTTCTCTGTCATTACTTTATACATAAATGAATTAACTCCCCAATCAAAAGTACAGATTGGAAAACTGATTTAGAAATAGGATTTGACTTTATGCTGTCTACAGGAGACTAACTTTTTGGTTGTTTTTTTTTTTTTAAGATTTTATTTACTTGAAAGAGAGAGCGAGCACATGCAGGGGGAGGGGCAAGCAGAGTCCTTGCTGAGCAGGGAGCCTGACAAACAGCTTGATTTTGGGACCCTGAGATCATGACCTGAGCCAAAGGCAGATGCCTCATCAACAGAGCCAGAAGCCCTGAATTAACATAAGCCTTGTAATTTCTCTGAATTCAATTCTTTAATCTATAGAATGTGAATAATATCTACACTTCAGGATTTTTTAGGACTCCATTTTAGAAAGCATGTTAGTTGTTATTATAGATTATTAATTTTATTTATTCATTTATTATTTATTTTAATATGGAAACAATTACATAGAAAGATTGTACCCTGGCAGCACTACACCCAATAAGCTTATCTTTTTTCTAAAAAGAGCTCAACAAAAACAACAAAAAAAGGCAAATAAGAATCCTATATCCACCAAAGCTATATTTCAAAAATGAAGGTGATATACTTCACCAGATAAACAAGAACTGAGATTATTGATTGCTAGTGAACAGTCTGAAAACAAGGAACCCCCAGATAGTAATTCAAATACATTTTTAAAAAAGCCACTTGAAAAAAATAAATTACATAACTATTAAACAATAGAAATGAATGTTTGGTCTTCTCTTAACTGACTTTTAAAACAATATTTTTAAAAAATTTATTCATTTATTTTTAGAAAAAGAGAGAGAGCAAGTGGAAGGCGGCCAGAGGGAGAGAATCTTTCAAGCGGACTCCCCACACAGTGTAGAGCCCAACATGGGCTAGATCCCATGACCCATGAGGTCATGACGTAAGCTAAAACCAATGCTTAATCAACTGAGCCACTCAGGCTCCTGATTTTTAAAACAACTGTATAAAATAACACACATTACAGGTCACATATGATGTTATAAACATAACATGCATATAATGTGTTCTGTTGGACCTATAATATGTACAAATGCAATATATGAGTATTATATTTACTAATAGCAGCAAGGAACAAAGCCATTATAGGCTAAGAAAATGACTACAGATGGCAAAGTAATAATTAAAACAACATATAATTGGGTTTGTAGCACAAAGATATGTAATATGAATAACAATGACCACAAAAGGGGAGAGAAGTAATAGAGCCATATTCTATTATAGAGTAACATTTCTATATATTACTAGAATTAAGCTATTATAAATATGAAATTAATACTAACAAGTTAAATCTATATAGTCAATCTAGAGCAACCATTAAAAATTTTTCAAAAACATAATGAAAAACATCATCAACGAAATTAAAATGCTATATTAAAAATATTCACTCAATGGAAAAGAAAGAAGCAAAGAAAGAAAAAATAATGGAGGAACACAAAAAGACATTATATGTATAGAAAACATAAATAAGGTGGTAGAAATAAATGCAATGATATCAAAGATAACATTAAATTTCAGTTTAAAGGTGCCTGGGTGGCTCAGTTGGTGGAATGTCTGCCTTCGGCTCAGGTCATGATGCCAGGGTCTGGGGATCGGGTCCTACATCAGACTCTCTGCTCAGCAGGGAGCCTGTTCCCCCCTCTGCCTGCTGCTCCCCCCTGCTTGGGTGCTCTCTCTGTCAAGTAAATAAATAAAATCTTTTAAAAAAATGTAAGTGAAATAGGGGCACCTGGGTGGTTCATTTGGTTAAGCATATGCCTTCGGCTCACGTCATGATCCTGGGAGCCTGAGGTCCTCGGATTGAGCCCCGCATCCAGCTCCCTGCTCATCAAGGAGTCTGCTTCTCCCTTTCCCTCTACCTCTCCCCCCTGCTCATGCCTTCTCTCTTGCTTGCTCTCTCAGGTAAATGAGTAAAACCTTTAAAAAAAATTTTTTTTAATGTGAGTGAAATAAACAATCAAAAAAGAGATGCTAGACTGGATAGGAAAACATGATCTAACTATATGTTGTCTACCAAAGACACCCTTTAAGTTCAAAGACACAAATAGATTGAAAGTGAAATGATGGAAAAGATAGATTACACAAATAGCAACCACAGGGAAGTTTGGGTGGTTATAGTGATATCAGGCAAAATAGGCTTTAAAACAAAAAGTTGTACTAGAGACAAGAACCACCTTTTATAATGACAAAAAGAATCAATCCATTAGGAAGATATATCAATTATAAACTAATATGCACCTATTAACAGCACCAAAGTAATGGAGCAAAAACTGACCCATGTGAAAGGAAAACTGGACAAGTAAACAATTATAGAGACTTCGATACTCCACTTTCAATAATGGATAGGACTAGACAGAAGATTAACAAAGAAATAGGGAACTTGAACATTATAAGCCAAATATACCTAAAACATACCACAGAACATTCCACTCAACAATAACATAATATACATTCATCTCAAGGACACCTGGAACATTCTAGAGGAAAAACCATATACTAGGCAAACTAAACAAATTTTAAATAATAGAAAACATGTTTTCTGACCAAAATGGAATGAAACTAGAAATCAGTAAAAGGAAAAAATGTGGAAATGTAAAAACACACTCTAAAACAACCCACAAGTTAAAGAAGAAATCAAAGGGAAATCATAATTATTTTGAGATGAATACTAATGAATACACAATGTATCAAAACATGAGATGCAGCTAAAGAAAGGCCTGGAGTGAAATTAATATCTATAAATACCTATTTTAAGAAAGAAAAAAGATCACAAATCAAAAACCTAACATTCTACCTTGAGATACTGAAAAAAGATCACAGTAAAGTAAGAAGAAAGGAAATAGTAAATATTACAGCAGAAATTAATGAAATAAAGAATAAAAACAGGTAAATCAATGAGTCCAAAATCTGATTATTTGAAAAAGTCAGCAAAATTGATAAACTTTTATCTAGTTTCACCGCAAAAAAAAAAAGAGTCAAATTGAAAGAAGGGACATTACTAATGACCTTACCAAAAAAAAAGAGGATTATAAAAGAATACTATAAGCTATATACCAATAAATTGGATAATCCCTATAAAGTAGACAAGTTTCTAGAAAGACAGAACTATCAAAACTTACTCAAGAAGAAATAGACTGGACTTGGAGGGGAAGATGGCAGTAGAGCAGGAAAAGCCTAGGCTCACCTCATCCCACAAATACAATCAAGGACTGTCAAATCATCCTAAATACTCCAGAAATCAACCTGAACACTGGCAGAATAAATTCAACAACTAAACGTAGAGAAGAGGCCACACTGAAGAAGTTAGGAAGTATGGAGACACAATTTGAGAGAGAAATGGATCGTGGCTGCTGTGGTAGAGAGGGAGCCTCAGTTGCAGAGAAGGGTGAGAGAGAGCCTAGCACACAGGAGAGTGCATGGGGAAAACAAATCCCCGTACAATTGGCTTGGAAATTGAGAAGAGATGAATTTCATGAGTTCTTGCAATGAGAAAGACTTAAAGCCTGGAGTTTTAAAAGTCAGCAGGGTTGGCTCAGCTGAGGAGAGCCCAGAGGCAGTGGGGCTGTTCTTTGACAGAAGGCAAGGCAAACAGCCCACGGACATACAGCATGGAAACAGTAATCTGAAGAACACTTGGGGCACACAGTGAGAGGTTATTTGCTCATCTCAGAATGTGTCTCAGAGATACAACATTCATGGAGAGACCAATACAGGAACACAGGAACTGGCAGGTGCCATTTCCTTCCCCTGCCCCTCAACATGACCAGAGCCACCTGTGGGAAGCAGCACTACACCAACACTTGCTATCTAACTTGCTTACACCAAGCTCTGCCCACCTATGCTTCAATGGAACTGCCCTTCCCCGTCACACCTGCCTCAGTCCCAGCATAGTGGGTCCCCTCTCCCAGGAGACCTGCCCACACTACGTCTCCAAACCCATGAGTTTTATAGGGCCTTGGTTCTGATGGCAGTGGCAGCAGGTCTCATTTCACAAGCAGACAAGAGCACATGTAGTTGAAACATTCAGGCCAGGGACCAACACTGCCCACAATGGGCAAAGAGAGCCTCTGCAGATGACTGGCCTAAAGGATAAAGCAGCCAGAACACAACAGCAGAGTACATACAGTACCCATCGTAGACACTCCTGGAAGTGCCAGGCCCTGGGGACACTACACTGCAGAGCACTACTGGACCTCTTCATAAGTCCATTACCCTCAAGCACAGGAGAAGCAGTTGACTTTCCTAACACATAGAAGCAGGCACAGAGACAAAAGACAAAATGAGAAGACAGAGGACTCTGTCCCAAATGTAAAAAACAGGTCAAAGCTATGAGAAAGCTAAGTAGCACGGCTGATAGAGAATTTAAAGTAATGATCAAGAAGATATTCACTGGACTAGAAAAAAGAGTGGAAGACATAAGTGAGACCTTTAACATAGAGATAAGAGATAACACAGCAGAGATAAAGGGCTCACTAAATGGAATGAGAAACATGCTGGATGGAATGAACAGCAGGCTGGAAGAAGCAGAGGAACAAATTAATGACTTAGAAGACAGAGTAATAGAAATCAAACTGAACAAAAGAGAGAAAAGAATTATGCAAAGCGAGAGTAGACTTAAGAAACTCAGTGACTCCATCAAACGTAGTAACACTCACATCATAGGAGTCCCAGAAAAAAGAGGTGAATAGGGGTCAGTGAATTTATTTGAAGAGATAATAGCTAAAAACTTCCCTAATCTAGGTAAGGAAACAAATATCCATATCCAGGAGGCACAGAGAATCCCCCCAAAAATCAACAAGAGCAGACCCACACCAAGATATATTATAATTAAAATGGCAATATATAGTGATAAAGAAAAAAATTTTAAAATAGCAGTACAAAATAAGACAGTTACATACAAGGGAAACATCATGGGGCTATCAGGGGATTTTTCAGCAGAAATTTTCCAAGCCAGAAGAGAGCAGCATCATATATTGAAGGTGCTGAATGGAAAAATTCTGAAGCCAAGAATACTCTATCCAGCAAGGCTATCATTTAGAATAGGAGAGATACAGAACTTCCCAAACAAACAAAAACTAAAGGAGTTCATGACCACTAAACCAGCCCTGCAAAAAATATTATAGGGAGTTTTCTGAATGGAAAGGAAAGACAGAAAGTGACAACATGAAGGTAGGAAACATAAAAGCCTTAAAAGAGAGTATTTTGTAAAATATCCATTAAGGAACTCACAAAAGAAAAGGATGTAAAACAAATGGCTAGCAGACACAAGAAAAAATGTTCATCATTAGCCATCAGGGAAATTCAAATCAAAACCATATTGAGATACCACCTTACACCAGTTAGAATGGCCAAAATCAACAGGACAGGAAACAATAAGTGATGGAAAGGATGTGGAGAAAGGGGAACCCTCTTACACCGGTGGTGGGGATGCAAGTTGTTGCAGCCACTTTGGAAAACAGTGTGGAGTTTCCTCAAAAAATTAAAAACAGAGCTACCATATGACCCTGCAATTACACTACTGGGTGTTTACCCCAAAGATATAGATGTAGTGAAAAGAAGGGCCATATGTACACCAATGTTCATAGCAGCAATGTCCACAATAGCCAAAGTATGCAAAGAACTGAGATGCCCTTCAACAGACGAATGGATAAGAAGATGTGGTCCATATATACAATGAAATATTACTCAGCCACCAGAAAAGATGAATACCCAACTTCTGCATCAACGTGGATGGGACTGGAGGGGATTATGCTGAGTGGAATAAGTCAAGCAGAGAAAGTCAATTATCATATGGTTTTACTTACTTGTGGAACATAAGGAATAACATGGGGGACATTAGGAGAAGGAAACAAAAGTGAAGGGGGTAGGAATAGGAGGAAATGAACCATGAGAGGCTGTGTACTCCAAGAAACAAAATGAGGGTTTTAGAGGGGATGGGGGTGGGGGGATGGATAAGTCTGGTGATGGGTATTAAGGTGGACACATATTGCATGGAGCACTGGGTGTTATACATAAACAATGAATTGTGGAACACTACATTAAAAACTAATGATGTACGGTATGGTGACTAACATAACACAATAAAAACTTTAAAAAAAAGGATGTAAAGTATGACACCATATGCATAAAACATGAGGAGGATAAAAGCAGAGAATGGAGGCAAACTTAAATGACCAACAACGTAATATAGACAGCTATATACAGATGATGTTATATACAAACCTAATGGTAACCACAAATCAAAAACCACTAATAAACATGCAATCAAAAGAGAAAGAAATCCTAATATATCACCAAACAAAACCAGCAAACCATGAATGAGAGAAAAACAAAAAAGGATCAGAGAAAATCTTCAAAAACAACCATAAAACAGGTAATAAAAACACTCTTAACTACAGAGAACAAACTGGTGGTTACAAGAGAGGAGAGGGGTGAGGGGTATGAGTGAAATAGGTGATGGAGATTAAGGAGTGCACTTGTCATGATGGGCACTGGGTGACTGATATATGGAATTACTGAATAACTATATCATACTCCTAAAACTAATATAACACTGTATATTAACTAACTGGAATTAAAATAAAAACTTGAAGAGTTGAGGAATTGCTTCTTATGGGTGAACAAAGAAAGTGGTTTCTTTAGAATGGAAAGGAATATACTGCTGGCAAAAATGCTGTGAAGATTGTTGAAAAGACAACAAGAGATTTAAAATACCAAATAGATTTAGTGACAGGATTTGACAGGATTGACTCCAATTTTGAAAGAAATTATACTGTGAGTAAAGTCCTAGCAAACAGCATCACATGCTACAGAGAAATCATTTGTGAAAGGATAAGTAGATCAACACAGCAAACTTCATTCTTGTCTAATTTGAAGAAATTGCCACAGCTAGCCCAAATTTCCTCAACCACTGCCCTGGTGTGTTAGGACCTATCACATCAAGGCTATATCCTCCACCAGCAGAAAGAATACAACTCACTGAAAACTTGGATGATTATCATCTCCTAGCAATAAAGTATTTTTTAATTAAAAAGAAGAAATAGACCACCTAAATAGACCTAAAACAAATTAAGATGTTGAGTCAATAATTAAGAAACTACTCAAAACAAAAAGTCTATGCCAGATGGCTTTACTGGTGAATTTAACAAAACATTAAATAATTAATACCAATTCTTCACAAATTCTTCCAACAAAAAAAAAATGAGGTAAGAACACTTCACAATTCATTTTAGGAGGTCAGTATTACCCTAACCTCAAAACCAGACAAAGATATCACAAGAAAACTATGTATCACAAGAAAACAAATATCTCTTATAAATAGAGGCCCAAAAATCCTCAACAAAATAGTAGCAAACCAAACCTAGAAATATATAAACAAAATTATACATCATGACCAAGTGGGATTTATCCAGGGAATACAAGGTTGGTTAAATATTCAATAATCAATTAATGTAATATATCATATCAATAAAATCAAGGCCAAAACCACATGATCATCTCAATAGGCACAGAAAAAATATTTGGCAAAATTCAACACTCTCATGATAAAAAACACTCAGCAAACTAGGAATACAAGGGAACTTTCTTAACATGATAAAGGATATTTACAAAAAATGCACAACTTACATCATACTCAGTGGTGAAAGACTATATGCTTTACCCTAAAATCAGGAACAAGACAAGGATGCCAATGTTCACCACTACTACTGAACACTATTAGAAGTCCTAACCAGAACACGTAGTCAAGAAAAAGACATTAAAAGCATACAAATTTTAATGAAAGAAGTAAAATTATCTCTATTTGTTGATGACATGATTCTAAATGTAGAAAATCTCAAAGAATCCACCAAAAATTTACTAAAATTCAAAAACAAATTCGGCAGAGTTGTGAATAAAATGTCAACACATAAAAATCAGTTGTGTTTTTATACATCAACAATGAACAGTTTGAAAATGAAATTAAGAAAACAATTCCACTTACAATAATACCCCAAAAAAATTCCTAGAAATAAATTAGCCAAGAAATGAAAGATTTGTAGACTGAAAACTATAAAACATTCCAAAAGAAGACCTAATTAAATACAAAGGTATACCATATTCATGGATTGGAAGATTTAATATTATTAAGATCACAAATTCCCACAAAGATAGCTACAGATGCAGTGCAATCCCTCCTGAAATTCCAATGGCCTTTTTTGCATAAATGGAAAAGTCAACGCTCAAATTCACATGTAACTATAAGGAGCTCCAAATATTAAGGACAATGTGGAGAAAGAAAAACAACAGTAGAGTGCTCACATTTTCAATTTCCAATTTCAAACTTACAAGTATGCAATGGTAATCAAAACAGTGTGGAATTATAAACCACTGGAATATGATTGACAGTGCAGAAATAAACCCATACATTTATGGCTAACAGGTTTTTGACAAGGGTGATAAGTCATTCAAGGAGGGGGGAAGTTCTCTTCAATGAACAGTGCTAGAACAACTGGATAACTACATGCAAAGAATAAACTTGGATTCCCTACTCATTCCATATACAAAAATATACTCAGGACAGATCAAGAACCTAAATATAAGAGCTAAAACTATAAAAAGCTTACAAGAGAAATGCATACAGAGAAATCTTCATGATGTTGAACTTGGCAATAAATTCTTAGATTTGACACCCAAAACATGAGAAGCAAAAGAAAAAATATATTGGACTTTAAAAATATTAAAAACTTTTATGAAGAACATTATCAAGAATGTGAAAATAATTGTATTTCCCTGATGCCGAGAGATATTGAGCATTTTTTAATGTGTCTGTTTGCAAATTGTACAGCTTCTCTGGAAAACAGATGTTCCTCAATAAGTTAAAAATAGAGCTACCCTACACCACCAATTGCACTACTATGTATTTATCTCCAAAATACAAATGCAGTAATCTGAAGGGGCACCTGCACCCCAATGTTTATAGTAGCAATGTCCACAATAGCCAAACTATGGAAAGAGCGCAGACGTCCATCGACAGATGAATGGATAAAGATGTGGTACGTATATACAATGGAATATTATTCAGCTATCAAAAAATGAAATCTTGCCATTTGCAATGACATGGACAGAACTAAAGAGTATTATGCTAAGCAAAATAAATCAATCAGAGAAAAACAATTGTCATATGATCTCAGTCATATGTGGAATTTAAGAAACAAAACAGAGGATCATAGGGGAAGGAAGGGAAAAATTAAAAAAGATGTAATCAGAGAGGGAGACAAACAAACCGTAAGAGACTCTTAATCACAGGAAACAAACCGAGGGTTGCTGGAGGAGAGGGGGTTGGGGGGATGGGGTCACTAGGTGATGGGCATTAAGGAGGTCATGTGATATAATGAGCACTGGGTGTTATATACAGCTGATGAATCACAGAACTCAACCTCTGAAACTAATAATATAGTATATGTTAACTGAATTAAAATAAAAATTTGAAAAAAAGAATGCAAAAAGACAACTCAAAGAATAGGAGAAAACACTTGCAAATTATATGTCTGATAAGATTAATATCCAAAATATATAAGAACTCTTACAATTCAACAATTAAGACAACATAATTTCTTTTTTTTTTTTTAAGACAACATAATTTCTAAAAAACAGACAAAAGACTTGAAGAGACTTTTTTTTTTTTTAGCCATTGTGACTGGTGTGAGGAGATATCTCATTGTTGTACTGATTTGTATTTACCCTATGATGAGTGATGTTGAGCATCTTTTTATGTCCCTGTTAGCCATCTTCTTTGGAAAAATGTCTATTCATGTCTTCTGCCCATTTTTCAACTGGATTATTTGGGTTTTTGGTGTTGAGCTTTACAAGTTCTTTGTATATTTTGGATAGTAACTCTTTATCGGATATGTCATATGCAAATATCTTCTTCTGTTCCTAAAATTAACAACACAGGAAACAATAGGTGTTGGCAAGGATGCAGAGAAAAGGGAACCCTCTTATACTATTGGCAGGAATGCAAACTGGTGCAGCCAGTCTGGAAAACAATATGGAGGTTCCTCAAAAAGTTAAAAATAGAGCTACCCAACAATCCTGCAATTGTAGTACTAGGTATTTACCCAAAGAATACAAAAATAAAGATTTCAAGTGATACATGCACCCCAATATTTATAGCAGCATTATCTACAATAGTCAAATTATGCAGAGCCCAAACGTCCATCAAATGATAAATGAATAAAGATATGTGTGTGGGAGGGTGTATATACATATACATATGTGTGTTTGTGTATATATATATATATGATAGAATATCAGTCAGCCATAAAAAAGAATGAAATCTTGCCATTTGAAATCACATGGCTGGAGAATATTATGCTAAGCAAAATAAGTCAGAAAAAGACAAATAAGATGCTTTCACTCATGTGAAATTTAAAAAACAAAACAAATAAACATAAGAATAAAGAATAAAGGAGAGAGAGAGGCAAACCAAGAAACAGAGAAAACAAACTGAGGGTTGCCAGAGGGGAGGTAGGTGGGGTGGGAGGATGGGTTAAATAGGTGATGGGTATTAAAGAGCACACTTATTGTGATGAGTACCAGGTGTTACGTAAGTGATGAATTCCTAAGTTCTACACCTGAAATTAATATTGCACTGTATGTTAACCAGCTGTAATTTAAATAAAAACTTGGAAAAGAAAAAAAGAGATATTCTTCCAAAGATATACAAATGATTGACAAGAATGTGAAAAAGATGCTCAACATCATTGGTCATCAAGGAAATGTAAATCGAAACTGCAATGAGATATTACTTCACACCCACAAGGATTGCTAGAATAAAAATGCGAAATAACAAGTGTTGGCAAAGAGGTAAGGAAAATGGTATCTAGCTGTTCCTCAAAAAGTTAAACACAGAATACCATATAACCCAGCAATTCCACTTTTAGGTTTATAATCAAAAGAAATAAAAACAGATGTCCACACAGAAACTTGAACATAAATGTTTATAGCAACATTATTCATAATATCCAAAAGGTAGAAACAACCCAAATGTCCATCAGTGAATGAAGAGATAAAGAAAATGTAGTAGATCCACAATGGAATACTATTCACACACACAAAAAAATGAAGTACTGTATATACTACCACATGGCTGAACCTTGAAAATATTATGCTAAGTGAGAGAAGCCAGTTACAAAAGACCACCTATATTATAGGATCCCATTCATATTAAAGCCCAGAATAGGGAAAACCGTAAAGACAGAAACAAAAGAGTAGTTGTTTAGGACTGCTGGGAGTTGAGGGAAGAGAAAGTAATGGGGATACAGTATCATAATGGCCAAAAGATAGAGTTTCTTTTTGAAATGATGACATGTGCTAAAATTGTGCTGATGGATGCACATTATCTGTGACTATGCTAAAAACTATTGAATTATACATTTAATGTGGGTGAATTGTACTGCTTATGGATTATATTTCAATAAAGCTAATAAAAATATTTAAATTCAACCATTTCAATAGTCATCTTAACTGTAATAGGTCTAAACACACTGTTAAAAGGCAGAGATTAAAATAATGGAAAAAGGGAGGACCCAATTATATGCTGCCTACAATAAATGCACTCTAAATACAAAGACAAGTGTAGGGTAAAAAGTAAAAGGATAGAAAAAATTGTATCATGATAAAACTGATCAAAAGAAATCTGGATTGGCTTTATTAATAGCAAAGTAGATTTCAGGGCAGAGAATATTACCAGGGATAACGCAGTTATTTCATAGTGTTAAAGTGTTCATTTAATCAAAAAGACATAACAAATCTAAACATTTATGTACATAATAAAAGAGCTTCAAAATACATGAAGCAAAACTGATAGAACTGCAAGGAGAAATAGAGAAATTCAAATGATAAGTCGGGGATTTCAACAACCTTCTCTCAGCAATTAATAAAACGTGTAGAGAAAATAAAGGGAAACACTGTGACCCAACTTGACCTAAATGACAATTTTCACTCCAAGCAAAAACAGCAAAATACCCCTTGTTTTAAAGTGCACATGTTTACCAAGACAGTTCATAGTCTAGTCTTCAAAACAAGTCTCAAAAAAATTTTTTTAACCAAATATACAAGTAGATTATCTGACCACAATGAAATTAAATCAGAAATCAGTTGAGAGATGTCTGGAAAATACTCAAATATTTGGAAGTGAAATAATAAAATTTTAAATAATAACACGTGAACAAAGAATAAATTAAAAGAAACAGACTCTCAACTATAGAGAACAAACTATGGCTGGCAGAGGAGAAATGGATGGGTGGATGGGGAAAATAGGTGATGGGGATTAAGTAGCGCACTTGTCTTGAGCACCAGGTGTTGTATGCAAGTGTCGAATCACTAAATTATACACCCGAAACTAATATTACACTGCATGTTAACTAACTGGAATTTAAATAAAAACTTTTTTAAAAAAGGAATTTCTAACTAAATGAATATGAAACAAACTATATCAAAATTGTGAGATACAAATTCAAGCAATACTTAAAGGGACATTTATAATACTACCTGCACATCTTATAAAAGAAAAAAGGTCTCAAATCATTTATCTCAGTCTCATTTTTTAGAACTTAGCAAAAGGAGCAAATTAAACCCAAAGTAAACAGAAGAAAGGAAATATTGAAGAGCAGAGGGGAAAAAAATCCATAAAATGAAAAACAAACAAAAAAACCCCAAAAACCTATTAAGTAAAAAGGTCTGATTTGAAACAATCAATAAAATTGATAATTCTCTACCCAAATTAATTAGGAAAAAAGAGACAAATTGCCCATATCAGGAATGAAAGAGGGGTTTCATTACAAGGTCTAAAAACATAAAAAAGATAATGAAGGAATAGGGTGGAAATGGTATGACAATAAATTTGACAACTTAGATGAAAAGGACAAACTCCTTGACAGAGACACTTCCAAAGTGCACTCAAGAAGAAATAGATAAGCTAAATAGTCCGATATATATTTAAAATATTGAATTTGGAGATTTACAACTTTTCCCCAAAAAAACTCTAGACCCAGGAGTCTTTACTGATAATTCTACCAAACATTTTTTTTAAATAATGTCAATTCAATACAACTCTTCTGGGACACTGAGGATGAGGAAACATTTTCTAACTTATTGCGTGAGACTGTTACCTTAGTACCAAAATCATATGAAGCAATTACAAAAAATAAAATAAAAAAGTTACAGACCATTATCCTTCATGACCATAGAAAAATACTAAATAAAAGTTTAGTCAATCAAACCCTACCAATATATAAAAAGGATAATATATCATAATCAGGAGGATTTTATCCCAGCAATGGCAGGGTTGCTCTAACATGAAAATTAACCAATGTCATTCACTAAACAAACTAAAAAAAGAAAAACCATATAATCATCTCAATAGACATAAAAAAATTGACAAAATCCAACATACAACATCCATTTATGATAAAAGCCCTCAGAAAACCAGGAATTAAAGGAAACATCCTCATCCTGAAAAAAATGGCTTCTGTGAACCCTACAGCTAGCATTATATTTAATGGTGAAAGACTAAATGCTTTCCTCTGAAGATTAGGAAAAAGACAAGGATATATGGGCTTTCACAAACAGTGTGTTTATAAAAGCAAACAACCTGTGGATTCTAAAACAAAAACAAAGAGAAAACAAGCTGCTAGAACAACTTCTTCCTAGAAATATCACCAAAGGCCAAGGGAGGCAAGGGCAAAAATGAACTATTGGGACTTCATCAAGATCAAAAGCTTTTGCACAGCAAAAGAAACAGTCAACAAAAACCAAAAGACAACTGACAGAATGGGAGAAGATATTCACAAATGACATATCGATAAAGGACTTGTATCCAGAATCTATAAGAACTTACCAAACTCAACACCCATAAAACAAATAATCAAATCAAGAAATGGGCAGAAGACATGAACAGACATTTCAGCAAAGAAGACATCCAAATGGCCAACAGACACATGAGAAAGTGCTCAACATCACTCAACATCAGGGAAATACAAATCAAAACCACAGTGAGATACCACCTCACACCACTCAGAATGGCTAAAATTAACAAGTCAGGAAACGACAGATGTTGGTGAGGATGCAGGAGAAAGGGGAAACCTCCTACACTGTTGGTGGGAGTGCAAGCTGGTGCAGCCACTCTGGAAAACAGTATGGGGGTTCCTCAAAAAGTTGAAAATAGAGCTACCCTATGACCCAGCAATACCCAACACTAAAATACCCAATACTACTGGGTATTTACCCTATAGATACAAATGTAGTGATCCATCTGAAGGGGCAGATGTACCTGAATGTTTATAGCAGCAATGTCCACAATAGCCAAACTATGGAAAGAACCTAAATGTCCATCAACAGATGAATGGGTAAAGAAGCGGTGGTATGTGTATATATGTGTGTATGTGTGTATGTATATATATATATATATATATATATATATATACATACATACACACACACACACACACACACACACACACAATGGAATACTATGCAGCCATCAAAAGAAATGAAATCTTGCCATTGCAACAACGTGGATGGAACTAGAGGGTATTATGCAGCAAAATAAGTCAATCAGAGAAAGACAATTACCATATGATCTCTCTGATACGAGGAATTTGAGAGGCAGGGTGGGGGTCATGGGGGGTAGGGAGGGAAAAAATGTAAAAAGATGGGATGGGGAAGGAGACAAACCATAAGAGAATCTTAATCTCACGAAACAAACTGAAGGTTGCTGGGGGGTAGGAGGATAGGAATAGGGTGGCTGGGTTATGAACCTTGGGGAGGGTATGTGCTATGGTGAGTGCTATGAAATGTGTAAGCCTGATGATTCACAGACCTGTACCCTTAGGGCAAATAATACATTATATGTAAATTTAAAAAAAAAAAACAAGCTGCTAGAACAAATAGGTGAGTTTAGGAGTGTTGCAGGTACAAGATCAATATATAAAAATCACTTGTATTTCTATGTGCTAGCAATGGAAGATTGTAAATTAAAATTACTAATTTATTACTAAATATATAAAATATCAAGATTTCTATAGAGAGAAATCTAACAAAAGACATGTAATATATGTACACTGAAAACCACAAAATATTGCTAAAAGAAATAGGATATAATGAAATGAGATATGCTGTTTATGGATTCAAAGACTCAACAGAGTTAATCTGTCAATTTTCTCCAAATTGACCTATAGATTTAAAACATCCCAATCAAAAGTCCAGCAGATTTTTTTATAGATCTTGCTAACCTAGGTCTCAAATGTATACAAATATGCAAAGGATCTAGAATTGACAAAAATGACTGAAAAAGGACAAAGTTGGAGAACTACCACTACCTTACTTCAAGACTTATAAAGCTTCAGTAATCCGGATAATGTGTCATTGGTCATTACAAAGATAAGTACATAAGTAAATGGAATGGAATAGTTAGCCTGTAAGTAGACCTATACACGCACAGTCAATTTATTTTGGACAAATGTGCAAAGCAATTTCATGGAAAAAGGACAGTCTTTTTCAAGCAAATGAAACTAGAAAAATGGGACATCTGTATGCAAAGAAATGAACTTTGATTCATACCATATGTTGGGCGGACGGGGTCCAGGGAACTGAGGAAGCCACAGATGGCGGCCGCCCCACCGTCTCACCGCCCCGCCCCGGGGCTGCTCGGGACCCCCGCCCTCACCAGCTTCCACATCTCAAAAGACCGCCAAGGCCAGAGCTTCAGTGGGAAACCGAGGGCTAAACTCCATCCAATCTCCTACCAATCATGGTCCTGTTCCCCCATTCCGTCCACACCCCATAAAAACCCGTGCACATCCTCCCAAGGCGCGACTTCCCCGACTCCCTCCTCTCGGAGTAGCAGAACCTTGCCTGAGGGCATCTGTATTAAAAACTCCCCTCGTGCCTATTCGTCTGCTACTTTGTTTAATCCGCTGTTACTGGAAGGGTTACCAGGAAACCTTACACCATATATTATATACAAAAATTGACTCAAACTGAATCATAGTTTTGAATGAATAGAAACCTAAAACTATATGATTTTTAGAAGAAAACATAGGAAAATAGTTTTTTTTGATCATTAGGCAAAAATTCCCTGTATGCAATACCAAAAGCACAACCTGTGAAAGAAAAAAATTAATAAATTGTATTTCATCAAAATTTTGAAGTTCTACTCTTCAAAATAAGCCATTAAAGACAAATCCATGATTGATACAAAATATGTGCAAATCACATATCTGACACAGGACTTATATACAGAATATAAAAGAATACTTAAGTCTCAACAATAGAAAAGGAAACAATCCAAACAATACAATTCAAAAAAATGGTCAAGGGATTTGATCAGATACTTCACCAAGAAAAATATGCAAGTCACAAATAAGTACATGAAAATGTGCAAACACCACTAGTTATTAGGGAAATGCAGACTAAAACCACAACGAGATATTAATGCATGCCTAAATGGCTAGCATTAAAACAACACACTTCAGATTGACATTCTGGAACTCTCATACACTGCTGGTAAGAATGTAAATGATGTAAACACTTTGGAAGACAGCTTGTCAGTTTCTTTTTTTTTTTTTTTAAAGATTTTATTTATTTATTTGACACACAGAGAGAGATCAGATCACAAGTAGGCAGAGAAGCAGGCAGAGAGAGAGGGGGAAGCAGGCTCCCTGCTGAGCAGAGAGCCCGATGCCTCGATCCCAGGACCCTGAGATCATGACCTGAGCCAAAAGCAGAGGCTTTAACCCACTGAGCCACCCAGGCGCCCCAGCTTGTCAGTTTCTTAAACAGACACTTAGCCATCTTATCCAGCCCTTCTACTCCTGGGTGTTTATTTAACCTACAAAAATGAAAATGTATGTGCTTATAAAGACTTGTATGTACATGTTGATACAGCTTTATTTCAATAACCAACTGGAAAAAAAAATAACCAACTGGGAAAAAACAAATTGTTCATCAACAGGTGAACAGATGAACAGCAATATACTCATACAACTGAATAGTTCTCAACAATTTAAAACAATGAAAAACTAATACAATACAGTCATATGGATGCATCTCAAAGTAACCATACTGAGGAAAAAAATCCAGATGAAAAAGGGTACATACTATAGGATTCCATTTATGTAAAAATTCCATAAAATGTATGTATACCAATCTGTTGTGATACAAAACAGATCAGTGATTGCCTGCAGAAGGCACAGGGAATGATTACAAAAAAGCATGAGGAAACTCTTCAGAGTGATGAATATTCCTTAATTTTCACTACCATGGTGATTTTACATGTGCTCAAACTTCATATTGTACACATTAAGTAGGTAAAGGGTGTTGTATGTCACTGACAGTAAATTGCAGTCACTTAGGAGAAGAATCAAAATAAAGGACTCAGAATGGAGAAGCTGTGCTTAAAAAAAAAATACTGATGGTAAGCATCAAACCCATTTAAATACAGACCCAACACTAAGCAACTATGGAATTTATGGTTATAGGACAGAATAAATAATAAACACAGTAATACAACTGTCTAGCACTGAAATTACTACAACAAGGGATTTTGATAGATATTGCCTAAATTGCCAACCAAGGAAATATTTTCACAACTATACCCATATTATTTTGTCATTTCATCTTTGCTAAGTGAGAAATACTTTATTTTCTATTTTATTACTTTAATTAAAGGGGTTGAACAGCTTTTCATACATATTAAATTTACATGGTTATTTTTTTTCTCAGTTATTTGCATGGGCTGTCGATATATTAAGAAATTACTCCTTCATCTACCACACATTACAAAGAGCTTTTGTTTAGTGTATCTATATGCATGCCTGTGGATGCATAAATTTTGAATATTTTATGTAGTCAAATCAGTAAGTGTTTCTTATTGTGAATTTTGGCTTTCTGCCTTACTAAGAAAAGCTTTCTTTACTCTAGCACGTTAAAAATATCTGGTATATTTCCTTGGTAATTTTAAGGCCTAATATTTTATACCTAAAACCATGAATCAGTAGTTTCTCAAAAATTTAACATGGAATTATTATATAATTCAGCAATTACACTTTGGGGCACACACTCAAAAGAATCAAAGCAGGCATTTGAACAGATATTTGCACACACATGTTCACAGCAGTATTATTCACAGGAGCCAAAAGATGAAAGCATCCCAAGTGTCCATTGATAGATGAATGGATAAACATTTGGTGTATACATACAATGCAATATTATTTGGGTTTAAAAATGAAGGAAGATTCTGGCACATGCTACAACATGGAGGAGCCTTAAATACACTATACTAAGTGAAATATGCCAGTCACAAAAGGACAGATATCGTAGGATTCCACCTATGTGAGGTACCACAGTAACCAAAGTCATAAAGAGAGAAAGGAAAATTGTGGTTATCAAGTTCTGTGGGGAGAGGGAAATGTACCTACTAAGTGCAAATCCCAGTGTTGAGCACTGAGTGGTTGGCAATGAAGTCAATTCTTCTTCTTTTTTTTTTTTTTTTTTTTTTTTAAAGTTTTTTTTTNTACAAGTAGGCAGAGAGGCAGGCAGAGAGACAGGGAGAGGAGGAAGCAGGCTCCCTGCTGAGCAGAGAGCCCGATGCGGGCCTCGATCCCAGGACGCTGAGATCATGACCTGAGCCGAAAGCAGAGGCTTTAACCCACTGAGCCACCCAGGCGCCCAAAGTCAATTCTTCTTAAAAGACAGGATGCCTCAAAGACATTTCTGATACCTCCAGGAGGAATCTGGCTCAGTGAGGAAACCTGGGGGCCCATGACATCCTAAATGCACCCACCATACTCTGCCCCTTTTGCTACCACCACTTGGGGGCATACTCTTGAGATGAAAACCAGGAGGTTTAGTCTTCTGAATCATGCCTACCCCCTGCCCCCAAACTCACCCTGGAGCGGCTCTTAACTTTGCCACCAGCCCAGCTCTATAGGGCCCTTCAAGAACCAAAGATGTAAAGTGTTTGTCCCCAGAGCTGGGTGAGGAAAAGGGTGTGCTCCTCCTTTCCCTCCCATGTCAGGATTCCTTCTTCCCCTCCCCAAGGAGAACTCTTAGACTTGGCCCCGGGGAGCTGGCATCTGGTATGCATGCTCCCAGCCTCCAGTACTGGCTAGGTGAGAAGATGAACGAGAACCACTGTGGCCACCTCATAAAATAGACTTACTGGACAAGTCATTTCAACTTTCCAAGCTTCTCTTTCCCAGCTGTCAGCTGAGAGTAACCACTAACACTCGCCTCTTCTTCCTCTCAAAACTATCACGAAAAGCACAATGAAGTCACGTGCAAGAAAATGCTTTGTACAGGGCAAGGTGCTATGTAAGGGCTAACTGACACTATCATCATTGGTCTCACAGATCAAAAAGTCTTAAACTCTAAAAGGTGAGGTTTTTTAATTCATTTTACCGATTGCATCCCCTTCTCCCCTACAACTTTGGTTAAAAGCTGGGACCTAAAGTTAGACCGCCAAGATTCACCACTTTATCGTCCACCACTTACTGGGTATACAGCTTCGGGAATGTTACTCAGTCCCTCTTTACTTTACTTCAGTTTCCCCATTTGTAAAATGCGGGTGAGAATAGTACGTGCCCAAATAAGATTCAGGTACAGTGCTGGGCAGCGTGGAGCCCCCAGTAAAGATTAGATAACTTCACACACATAACTGACATTTTTGAGTACTGGCTTTTAATCACATGAGATTTTTTTTAAAGACCTTTCACTCTAAGAAGCACTTTCTTGGATGCTGACTGCAGTCCTCACATACTTGAGACATTTAAACACACACACACACACACACACACACACACACACAAACACATATGATACCATTCAGGAGATACTTGAACTCAGATTCCCTTCTCTGTAAAACTGAGTAATCGTATTTACTTCCTGGGGGTGTTATGAGAACAAATGAGAGTATGTAAAATTTCTTAGCCCTTAGTGCCTGAAAAATTACTAGTTTCCTTTCTCCCCACCCACATGTGACCACAAATCTTTGTTGTGGGAATCACACACTGAAAGTGAACAGAACTGGCAAGATCTCATGGTGCTCAGCCTCCAGCGGGAGACACAGACAATAAACTGACTCTGACCACAGAGTCAGCCAGTCATAAGTGCAATCGTCACCAAGTAAGACCCCCTCTGAACTCAGGAAACTCCTAGAAGCTTCTCCTAGCTGTCAATTTTATGTTTTCGAAACTAACGAATGATTCTAACAGGAAAAGAAACATTTTGAGTATGACCCCAGGATGATGCCTAGGCAGATAAAATCATAAAGTGACCAAAAGTTACATAAGCATCATTATATTGTTAAAATCCCCACCCTGGGAGGGGCATAAGTTTCATTAACATAACACACAACGTATGCCGAGGCATGTCTTCTGAGTGGGCATATGCTTCTTTATGCCTACCCATTATATGCCATGATGGGACCTACTCTTCTGCATATTCATCCCACACCCTACTAAAGGGAACCTGCTTAACCCTGTTTGAGGAGTCAAGGCTTTGGAAATTATTCCCCACGATCTCCTTATTTGCTACAGATACAGATGACTTTGTGAGGCAACTCCACCTGGGGTAGGCTCTGTCTATAACTCACCATGGAGCAGCCCCATACTATTCAGTGAAAACAGGTCACGTGGCATGAAGGAAGTGGTCTTTTCAGACAGGGGGTTAGGGCAGGCCTCTCTGGGGAGAGACGATGATGCTCAGTCCCCCTGGAGTGAATTAGTCCTCTTGTGCTAGTTCAGTTAGGGTTCATAGAGATAATCTCTTGTGATTATCTAATGTTGGGATGAAAAATATCAGATAGGTTTCAGCCTGAATATGAGAATTGTTCTTCCTTTTGAAAAAACACACTAATCACAAATATACCAAGTCTATTTGAATCTCGTCCTTTATGGATCAAAATGTATCTCTGTACTCAGTGGTCAAGTTCGAAATGGAAGAATGTCCATTAGGTTTGTCTTCCTAAGTAAAACAGTTGAACTGGACCACAGAGGGTAAACCTACCTGGGTCTTGGGAGAGTATAAAACAAGGTAAGGTAGTACGGGGTGCCCTGCCCCACTTCTTATGTAACAGCCTTGCTGGCTAGGAGAGGGACCAACCAGCAAAGCCCTGGTCTTGTTCTGAAATGCACAAAGTGGGAGAAAGTGGGGGGTTGGGGGGGGCACTCATCCAAAAGCGCCTGAGCTCTGACCACAGACTGAAGAAGGTACGACAGGCTTTCATCATTATCCTTTGGGCAGGATCTAGTGAAGAGGCACTCTTACAACTTAGTCTTATTCTTATTCTTCCTGGGAAAGGACAAAGGGCAACCAAACAAACAATGGGGCTGGGAGGAGCAGGTGACATCTACCCTCAGGGGAACTCCTCCAGGACTAGGAGGTCATCTAGCCAAGGGCAGGGGTGGGGAGGTGGGGTTCTGGGCAATTTTTTTCTTTCTCCTTCTTTTTCTTAATTCCCGGTGAATAAGCATTAGTCAGTGCTTAATTCTGATTAACTAGCGAATGACCCAGGAGAAACTGAAATGAGCTACAAATGTTTGGACCAAAGAAGGTGCGGTCCAGGTGTCGCATGGTAACTACACTTATGGTCGGGAGCATTTCGTCATGTATATAAGCATCAAATCACTGTGTAGTTTACCCGAAAGTAATATCATACCGTACGTCAACTATACTTCCATTTAAAATGTTTAATGAGAAAAAAAAAATAAAGTTATGTATCTACAAAACAGTCTCCAGGGGGAAGTGAGTACTCAGAAGGACCTGTCGGCAGTCACTTCCCTGGCCAGCCAGGACACCAGGACCACGCTGTCCAGCTGCAGTCATAAGCGCCGTGGCTATGGGGCTTCCTGTACGCATGCCACAAGTTCCACTCCATGACTCAGGGGATCATGCGCCCAGCTAGAGGGGAAGTTAGAGCTGCTCTCTGGAGCTTAGGCTCAGTCTGCCGTCTGCTGTGGGTGCCACAAAACCCAGACTTTCCTAGCAAGTTCCAGGCTCTCCAGTTATTCAACCTACCTAGGATCTGCTTACAGCTTCTCTGTGCCTGACATCATGCAGAAGACCAAGAGATGAAGAAGATACCGTCCCTGCCCTCACTACTCCAGAATATGTTGGGGGAGATAGAGACAGAAGCAAGTGCCGATGGGACAGAGGGGCTATGTGCCAAAATAAGGGCATGGGCAAAAAGTTGTGGGAGCTCAGAAGACATGCAACTAATTCTGCCAAGGAGAGTTCCACGGAAGAAGTACCACTGGTGTAGTTTCTTGGAGGAGGAAATCAGAAGACAGAGAAAGAAGACAGGAGTACTCCAGACAAGGGAAGAAAATATCCCAAGACTTCAAGGGGATGAGAAGTAGTGTTCAGGAAAGAGCAGAGTAGTTGAAACACAGCATGAGATCAGTTTTCCCTGTCAGCATGGCTAGGCTATAGGGCCCAGTCATCCAAACACTGATCTAGCTGTTACTGTAAGGTGTTTTATAGACATGCTTAATATCTCTAACCTGTTGACTTTATGTAAAAGAGACTATCCTGGATTATTTGGGTGGGCCTGATCCAATCAGTTGAAAGACTTTAAGAACAGAAATAAGTTTTCTCTGAAGAAGAAGAAATTCCTCCTGTGCAGAGCTGCTGCCTTAGAGTTCCCAACCTGCCCTTCTGGACACCTGACCTACAGATTGCAGACTTGTTCACCCAACTCCCCCAATCACATAAGCCAATCCTGGCAATAAATCCCTTCATGTATACACGTATGCTTCTGGTTCTGTGTCTCTGATGGAACCCTGACCAAAACACATGGGAAGGATGGAGGAATGAGTGGATCCTTGTCCTTGCAGGGAGGGCAAGACTGTGAAGGGCCAGTGCAGACAGTGAGTGTTTCACTCCAAAAGCAAATGATTCTCAAAAATGTTCCCACTTGTATCAAGAGCCTGGATGATAACAGTGAGAGTTGAAAAGCCAATAAATCAGCATTTCCAGTCCCTGCATTAGTTCACTTTATGTTCAACCAGAGCATCTCTGCTTTTACCTGCTTTTGTGTAGGATTCCATTTGAAAAAGAGGATTCGCTCTTCAGGTTGGGAAGCAATGACACAAGAAGCATTTCCAGAATGACGGGGTGAGGAACTCCGCAGACATTCTCCATAGTGAAACCACCATAACTGGTGAGAACCTAAAACAAAACAAAACAAAAAAAAATATGAAAGTGAGTAGAGATTGTCCTAAAGGCATACAGCAAATGAAGAAACATTTATTCAAGAAGATCTACTGACCTCATTAAGAGTATTGAGAATCTGTGGCATTTTAGCCTTGACCCACTCCCTTCCTCCCCTCCACACAACCCTATAAAACAGACACTTTACTCTGGGGAAGTCCAGCAAAGAAGAGAGGGCTCCCTCGTCCTCCAACCCAGGCTATGACTATAGTACCACCCAGGAGGCAAAGACCACCACCATTTCTCATCTCATCTGGCTCTACGTTGCAAAAGCTCTATTCTAAGCACGATAGGCCAAGAGGTCTAAAGCTCCTCTCTTGTTCCCAGTCTCTACTCTTAGGGCACCCTTAGAGCTCTCTCTGAGGCACAGCAGGCCAAGAATACTGTGGTGTGAATGCCCCACCCCAGGTCACTCATAATGTGGGAATGCCATGCCAAGAGAGGAGGTTCCATGCCATGAAAGGCAGAAAAACAGGGACTACTGCCCCACTCATAAAGAAGGGAAATCATCTAAAAAAAAAATATGCCACTGTCTCCAACCCACCTCCAGAACAGTGGCATGGGACTGCCCAGAGAGAGAGGCAGGCCATAAGAAAGTCTCCCTAAGAGGACTGACTTTATTTGGAAGGAGCATGGGGAGGTTCAACCTAAGGGTGCTATCCAAAACAGTAGAGATTTTGGCAGTAAACAATTAAGAGGTGGACAGCAGCTTAATGAGAGCAACAATCCAAAGTATAAACCAACTAGAAGGATACAATAGAAACCAAGAAGGAGATCGCCAAGAAAAGCTTCCTTAGGTTGAAACAAACTTCAAAGACAAATCTCAGAGACTACTGCTATAAAGGGTCCAAATTGATTTGGATCTGATCATGAAGCAATTTAATCCCCAGGGAACTGTCGAAAACAACAGCAATGAGCCAGCAATTAGTGGAGGCTAATAGTAGGATGTGATGCCAAAAGAGGCAGAAAACTTAGCAGACAGGGAGACACAAAGAGAGAACTGCTAAAAAAAAACAAAAACCCTTGTCATCCCTGCTTGAGAATACACATGCCCAAGCCTGCATCCTGTGGAGTGACAGCAGAACCCACTGCAGAAGAAAGACTTCACTGTACTGACCAGTCAAGTCAATAAAAAATAAACAATCAAATGACAGCGACAGACACATAGACCAATTGAACAGAACAGAGAGTCCAGAAACAAGCCCATATATGTGGTCAACTAAACTATAACAAGTGTGCCAAGAACACACAGTGGGGAGGGGTGCCTGGGTGGCTCAGGTCATGATCCCAGGGTCCTGAGATCGAGCCCAGCATCAGTTTCCCTGATCAGCAGGGAGCCTGCTTTTCCCTCTCCCTCTGCCGCTCCCCCTGCTTGCACTCTGTCAAATACATAAATAAAATCTTCAAAAAAAAAAGAAAAAAAAAGAATACACTGTGGGGAAAGAATAGTCTCTTCAATAAATTATGTTGGGAAAACCGGATATTCACAAGCAAAAGGATGAAAACAACCTTACACCATATATAAAATTGACTCAAAATAGATTAAAGACTTAAACGTAAGGTGAAACAGTAACACTCCTAGAAGAAAACATAGGGAAAAAGTTCTTTGACATTGTTCTTGGCGATCTTATTTAGATGTGATACCAAAAGCACAGGGCAACAAAAGCAAAAATAAATGAGCCAACATCAAACTAAAACTCTTCTGCTTAGCAAACAATGAACAAAATGAAAAAACAGCCATTCAGTGGAAGAAAAATATTTGCAAACCATATACCTGATAAGAATTTAACCTCCAAAAGAAAAATTTAATATCCAAAATATATAAGGAACTCCTAAAACTCAATCGCAAAGAAACAAACAACCCAATTAAAAGCAGACAAATTATCTGAATAAACACTTTTTTCAAAGACATACATATGGCCAATAGGGGCACGAAAAGGTCGTCAACATTATTAATCAGGTAAATGCAAAAACGACAACCAGGTACCACCTTACACTTATTAGGATGGCTATTATCAAAAAGACAATAGATAACAAGTGTTGGCCACAGTGTGGAGAAAAGGGAACCCTTGTGCCCTGTTGGTGGGAATGTAAATTGATGCAGCAACTATGGAAAACAGTATGGAGGCTCCTCAAAAAATTAAAAATAGAACTACTATATGATCCAGCAATTCTACTTCTGGGTACAGATCCAAAGGAAATAAAATCAGGGTCTCGAAGAGGTACCTGCACTCACATGTCATTGCAGCATTATTCACAATGGCTAAGATATGGAAACAACCTAAGTGCCCGTCAATGGGCACATATATGTGTGTGTGTGTGTGTGTGTGTGTGTGTGTGTGTGTATACACATACACACACTTGTGTATATATGTGTATACACACATATATATACACACAACGGAATACTATTCATCCATAAAAAAGGAAATCTTGCCATTTGCAACAATATGGATGACCCTGGAACACATCATGCTAAGTGAAATAAGCCAGACACAGAAAGTGAATACTGGAGCCCCGGGTGGCTCAGTGGGTTAAGCCTCTGCCTTTGGCTCAGGTCATGATCTCAGGGTCCTGGGATGGAGTCCCGCATTCAGCTCTCTGCTCAGTGGAGAGCCTGCTTCCTCCTCTCTCTCTGCCTGCCTCTCTGCCTACTTGTGATCTCTCTCTCTGTCAAATAAAAAAAAAAGTGAATACTATATGACCTCATTTACATGTAGAATATAAAATAGTCAAACTCAGAACCAGAGAAGAGAGCAGTGGTCACAGCGGTCAGGGGTGCAGAGATGTTCGTCAAAGAGTACAAACTTCCAGTTATAAGATACATAAATTTTGGATATCTATTGTACAGCTTAGTGACTATAGTCCATAACATTGTATTGTATACTTGAAATTTGCTATTAGATCTTAAGTGTCCTCCCCACACCAAAAAAAAAAAAACAAAAACAAAAAACTATGTGACATGATGGAGGTCTTAATGGTTTGATTGTAGTAATCATGTCACAGTATATCCATATCAAAACCTCACATTGTGTACCTTAAATATATACAATTTTTATTTTTCAATTATACCCTAATAAAGCTGGGGAGGGGGAAGGACAAAAATAAATAGCATTCCTTCAAAAAAAAAAGTAAAATATTCAGGAATAAATTCAATAACAAAAAGTACACTGAAAACTATAAAACATTATTGAAATAAATTAGAAAAGATTTAAATAATTTGAAACATATCCCATGTTCCTCATTCAGAAGACTTAATATTAAGAAGCAATACTTCCCAAATTGACCTACAGTGATCCCTATCAAAATCCCACCTTGCTTTTTTTTCTTTTTTGCAGAAATTGAGAAGTTGATCCTATAATTTGTCAGAAAATGCCAAGGACACAAAATAGCCAAAATGTTTTCAAAAAATAAAGAACAAGGGTGAATTCCCAATTTCAAAACTAACCATAAAGTTAGAGTAATCAAGACAGTGTGGCACTGACATATACACATACTGGTCAAAGGTACAAAACTGAAAGCCAGAAATAAATTCCTACACTTATGGTGAATTAATTTTTTTTTACTAAGGTACAAAGACAATTCGATGAAGACTCATCAATAAATGGTGCCACAACAACTGGATATTCACATGCAAAAGAATGAATTTGGATCCCTATATCACACCGCACATGAAAATTGGCAAGATGGATGACAAAAGTCTAAATGAAGAACTATAAGTATAAAAGTGTATAAAGAAAACATAAGAGTAAATTTCTGGAACTTACTATTGCAACAGTCTCCTAGATGTAGTACTAACATCTCAACAACAAAAGAAGAATATATATAAATTAGGCTCACTCAAAATTAAAACTTTTTCTGCTTCAAATAGAACCATCAAAAAAGTGAAAAGGCAATCCACAGAAGCAACAAAAAACATATAGATAATACTGCTCCATCCTATCCAGGATGTATGAACACTTACAGCTCAATAATAAAATAAATAAGTAGTTAATTTCATAAATGGGTCTAGATCTGAATATACATTTCTTTAAAGGAGATATACAAATGAGCAACAAGTGTTGCTCAACATCATTAGCCATAAGGGAAATCCAAGTCAAAACCACAATAAGATACCACTTCACAGAGAATATAATGTGTTGAAGAGGATGTGGAGAAAATGGAACCTTACAGATTGCTTACGAAAATGTAAAATGGTGTAGCCACTTTAGAAAACAATCTGCATGTCCTCAAAATTAAGTTACCATATGATCCACCAATTTCACTTCTAATTATCTCCCCAAGAGAAATGAAAACATATGTCTACACAAAAATTTACACATGAATATTCATAGATTATTCACAATAGCCCCAAAGTGGAAACAACTTAAATTTCCATCATCTGTGAATGGGTAAACACAATGTGACATAGCCATAATCATAAAACGGAATTTTATTCAACCACACAAAAGAATAAAGTACGAATGCACGCTGCAACATGCATGACTCTTGAAAACATTATGGTAAGTGAAAGAAGCAGTCACGAAAGGTCACATATTGTATGATTCCACTCCTAGGAAATGTACAGAATAGGCAAATCTATAGACAGAAAGTAAATTAGTGATTGCCCTTGCTGGAAAGATGAGGAGGGAAAAGGAAAGTGACTGCAAATGGAGTGCCAGAAATGTTCTAAAATTGATTGTAGTGATGGTCTCATAATTCTCTGAATATTACTAAGCACCATTAAACTGTACACTTTAAATGAGTGAATTGTGTAGTATACTAATTACATCTCAATGAAGCTGGATGGAAGGAAAAAAGGGAGGAAGGGAAGAGGGAGGGAGGAAGGAATGCAAGCAAGCAATGATGGACTGTAAGTAAGGTGGTGAGATTATCCCATTGCTCTGGTTAGAGAATGGGAGGGAGGGGGCCAGTTAGGCTAAAGATAGAGAGATGAGATAGGAAGCTGTTGTTACAGTCTGTGTGTAGGAGATGCTGAATGCCTAAACCAGGACAGACAGTGGGGACAAGATCTAGGGATATTTTAGAAACTACCCCACAATGGCAAAGTTCCTATGAAACCAACATTCCATGTTGTGCATGACAGTAAATGGCATGAGTATAAATTACTATAGTCCTTGGGAAAGTAGCTTAATAACATGTTACAAAGGTCTCAGAATATTCATACTCTCTGGTCCACTTTTAAATCCCTATCTTAAAACGTTTTAAAATGTTTTAAGCACCAAATATGTACTATAGCAATGAATGAGGGAAAGCAACCTAAATGCCCAATAATTGTGTAGTGGACAAATGAAAAGAAAGTGGCATATCCATATAATTGAATATTATGCAGTTGTCAAAATATTTAAAAAGCAAAATTACGTAGGAAAATGCATGTTATAATATTAAGGAAAATGCACATATGACAAATTCACACAATGGTGTGGTCCTAATGGCATAAAAATGCCTAATAACGAATATTTACTAACTTCCTTTTCTACACATTATGAATTTTGTTTGTATATCCAACTTTTCTAATTTCCACAATCATAATTTATTACTTTTGTCCAAAAAAATATATCACGTGTACTTTTTAAAGAAAAACAGCCATTTCATTCTTAGATGTGAAGTGCAACTCCACAGCCATCCTTCACGCCACCCCTAGGGGTTCCTGGAGCCTGTCTCCTGCCTGGCAGGGGTTGGGTCCCAATTCTGAGCTATCTTCACCTGCGCATCTCAGCTGTGCCCGTTCCTCCATGTCTTCTGTGATTCCCAGAGGATCCCTTCAGTGCCTGTATTTCCATGAATAAAGCCAGTCCCGCTGAAATCTGCCCTCATCTCCCACCTGTGGAAGGTGGATGGACAGGTTCCCCTCTCTCCGCTTAGAGTGGTGGTCCCCCTGCCAGGCAGAAGAGGGAGCAGGATTTGCCACCAGGTGGAGCCCCGCTTCCCAGAAATGCCGAGCCTGTCTCAGGCCTGCGTCTTCGCACCTCCCCAGCAGTCCGTGTACAAAGCTGGGCACTTGACGCACCCACCTGACATGGAACGAACTTATATTTTAATTTAGTTCAGCTCATTACCGAATGCGCACCACAGTCAGACCCAGTTCTTAAGTTGCGGGGGGGGGG
>LNAC01000446.1:1083769-1329332 GCA_002007465.1 Ailurus styani | reverse complement strand
GGGGGCGGGGCCGGAGCACGCGGGGGGCGGGGCCGGGCGGGGGAAAGAGCCAGGTTCGCGTGCCGACGCGCGCGGACCCGCCGCGCCGAGGCTCGTGGAGATCGCAGGCCTCCGCCATGCCCTCCTACACGGTCACCGTGGCCACCGGCAGCCAGTGGTTCGCTGGCACCGACGACTACATTTACCTCAGCCTCGTGGGTTCTGCGGGCTGCAGCGAGAAGCACCTGCTGGACAAGCCCTTCTACAACGACTTTGAGCGCGGCGCGGTAAGGGCGCGCGGCTGGGACCGGGCTGGGGACGCCAGAGGCCCCGTCGGGGCGGCCGAGACCGAGGCGGGGAGGCCCGGGGACCCGTTGGAGTGGTTAGGGACCCGGCTGAGGGAGTGTCCAGGACCCCGTCGGGGCGGCTGGGACCCAAGTTCGGGGGCGAGAGGCTTGCAGGGTGAGGCGTGCAGGGCGCCGCGCTTCTCCCCTGAGAAGGTGCAAGGTCGCTCTCCATTTCGGATAGGGACCCCGAGGCTCTGAAAGGTCCCTTAACTGGGCAAGTGCTGTGGGCAGCGCTGCTTATGCCCCATTTCGTGGGGCTCCTTCCACAGGCTGGGGCCGGGGTTGGGTTGTGCGGGTCCTTGCCCGGATGTGAAGCACAGATGGCACCTCCGAGCAGCCTCGAGCTGTGCGGAGAAAGCACAGGTCTGGGAGTTCAGAGACCTGGGTTGAGTCAGGGCATGACTGCTAGTTCATTCTGTCTCCTCACCGGACCTCAGTATTCCCAAATGTAAAATGAAAGTGGTAACTTCAAGCTGGTCCAGGAATCTGGGTGAGCCCAAGCACAGCTGCTGGCCCAGAGTGATACTTGCAGGTGTCTTCACACCTGGGTCGCTCACATTCTCAGGCAGGTGCCCAGAGGAATTTAGAGGGAAGGAACAAGAAAACTCAAGCAAGAAGGCTTTTGCAACCTGGAGCTTATCTGACTCCCAGCAGAGTATACAGCAGGGAATACTTCCACCCCAGGTGTGAGGGTTCAGGGGAGCAAGAAGAGGAACAAAGGCTTCTCCTCTCCCCTTCTCACTAGATGCTCTGGAGCTGTGGGAGTCCAGGGAGCAAAGGGAGCCTGTTTACTTTACCTCTAGTCTGTGCTGCCGAGTACTATGGAAGACCATGCACAAGGTGGCCCCATTTAGAAGTAAGCTCCTGATGCTGACCTGGACATGAATTCCAGCCTTGTGGCTTTCTCAGTGAGCATGGCAGGTCATGGTCCTTACCCACCATTTAGTGACTTGCCTAGTCCACTGCCAAGTGCATAGGAAGTACTCATTGTATGATTATGTATATGATTTCGTATGGTTCAACTGAATACTTTTCGGGTAAAATTCATGAATTAGGTTTTACGTCTGTAGAGGCTGCAGTAAGTAAATAGTAGTCCACTCCTTTCCCCCATTCCAAACTCAGAGTGGGCTTGATTCCTCCCCAGGAGCTTCAGAACCTTGTTATTAGCCAACTTGGCACTTAGCCAAGTTCAGCATATTAGCCTGGTTCAAACTCACTTCAGGAAGAGTGAGGTGTTGGGACACCTGGGTGGTTCTTTTGGTTAAGCATCTGCCTTTGGCTCAGGTCATGATTCGAGGGTGTTGGGATCAAGTCCTGCATTGGGCTCCTTGCCCAGTGGGGAGCCTGCTTCTCCCTCTCTCTGCTTCTCCCTCTGCTTGTACTCTCGCTCTTTCGGACAGGTAGATAAATAAAGCCTTTAAACATTATTTTTTATAAAAAAAGGAAGAGTGAGGTGTTGAGTATAAACACAACCATCTGTTGTTTGGTTTCCCCCATTAGGGAACTGACCCTGAGGACAGTGGTGCAGGAGAGAGGGCAATGGGACTTCCACTTGAGAAGATGCACCTTCTGCCATTTCTGAAACACCTTCATTTACTTCCATTCTTTCATGGTTTCCCCAACATCTCATGGAGGAGAATTGGGTACAGACTACTTCCCCTTAATAAGTGGGCCACAGTGGGCCCCATTCTCCTCTACACACACCAGTGTGCTCATACTGTGTAGCACAGGGCACCCCATGTGCGGACTCTACCCAAAGGAGACACTGTGGTGTGGCCATAACAGGATCATTGGAAGAGGGGTGAAAGCACTGTTCTGTTCATTATTTCCCCTTGAGATTTCATTCAAATGACTCTGTGACTAAACACCTCAGTGAGAGTCCCAGAAGCAAATTTCAGGAGAGGTTTGCATGTCACATTTCCATTGGGGTGAGAGAGGGCAAGTCAGGAGAGCTGCTGGGCTGCAGGGGAATCAGCTGGTTCCTAAGGCTCTGAGAAAAGTCCACTTTTGAGAAAGTTCCTCTTGGTGCAAAGTTACTCCACACTTTGTCTTGCACAGCCCAGAGCTGCTTCCTCATTCTCCATCCAGTGGCTCTTTAAGGACAGTCTGTCCCTGCTGGGTAAAGGTGAAAAAGAAACCTTAGAGAAAATATTTGCTCTAGAGGAATTGGCCATCCCATTTTACTTGGAAAAGTGTTCTAATCATTATGGTTACAACAGGTATAGTCACAAAAATAAGGGCTATTACCAGCCAGTTCAGTCATTTCCAGGTCTTTGACAGATCAACACCCACATACCTCTGCAGAATTCAGCCAAACAGGACTGATTTCTTCTCCACAAATTGAGTTACAGAGGCCCAGTTATTCTCATCAGAGTTCACATACTGATTCGGGTCAGGACTGGGAATCAGAGTCCTCCAAAGGTGAGATTCTCCTGTAAATGGTCACACCCGCAGGGGCTCCCCACTGCCTGCTTGGGAAAGCCCAGACCATGGACCCAGACAGCCCAGAGACTGGCCTGAGGCTGGGTGAATTGGGCAAATCGATTTGTTTCCTTACTTCTGTCAACTGAAAGCAGTTCAAGTCAGATGGGATGAATTTATTGATCCAAAGATCTCTGAGAAGTCTTACTTGAGCCATTTTCATTCCAAGACAGCACTCAGGAAAGCTAGGGACAATACAGAAGTGTTTAGTATACTGTCCTTGAATATATTCAATGAGTGTAGACAAGACTTACAACTGTATGTACTTCTCATATATTCAGGGACTGTTAACCTTATGTTCTCTATTAAGAGAACACTCTAGAATACCTCCTTCTCAGTAATAAGAGTACGTTAATGAAGAATAAACATTTCCTTATGAACTTCCATCTCTATCCCCCAGTCTTCCCTCTCTGTCCTCTCTTCCCTAGATTCTGCCTCCTGTTTCTCCTTTTCTTCCTTCCTCTACTCCCTAGTCCCAACTATGACCCAGTGTCCCCCATTTCTCTCTTCTCCAATTTCTCCCTCTTGCTCTGTCTTCCAGTCCCCCCTCCAAGTTCCCTCTTCTCTGCTCCACAACCTCCCCCTCTCCCTGCCCAGCCCCTCATTAGCTTCTGCCAAGATGAGCATCCCAGGCTGGGCGTCAGGTCTCTCTTCTGTCCATGCTCAAGCAAAGAGATCCCTCACCCTGTCCCAGCAACAACAGGGATCTGGGACAGAAACAAATGAAACCTTTCTAAAGATGCTCATATAAAGAGCAGATGAAAAGTGACCAACTAGGACTCCTCTCCCAGCCCTGTATCCTGGAGTTTCCCGGCTTCTTCTACCCCGAAGAACAGATAAGCTCCTCAGCTGAGGTCCCACAGGCCTGGGGGTCAGTGCTGTCTGTGACCTCACCTATGGATTCTGTGCTCCCACAGACCACACTGGGATAGAAGGGTTCTTTCACCCTGCAGGAGGGTGCATTCTGGCAGCACAGATGTGCTTGCGCACCTGTTAGGGACCAAGGAGTGTCCTCCTAGCATAGAGGCCTGGCTCCTTGGTCCTCAGAGACATTCTGAGGACCCAGGCCCAGACCACAGGGCACAGGGAGGAGACTTCCACTTTCTGACCACAAGTGTCTGGCATCTTCAGTAACCACAACATGCGAGCTGCTCACTGCACTCAGAACCAAGAGGTTTGCTAAAAATACCCAACTTCCCATTCCTCTTAGGAAGTCCTCTCTGGGGTTCCTCTAGCAGCTTGGTGGGAGAAGGACGGAGCTAGAGATGCATGGGGTCACATGCAGGATGAATACCCCTCCTCTCCATTTGCTTCACTATCACGCTGAGAACTCTAGGTTCTGCCTAGAAAGAAAACGCTCAAGGATTGGTGAAATCTGGCTTAGAAAGTACCTTGGAGTGGGGGCACCACGTCCAGGGCTTCCCAAACCTGCTGGTATATAGAACACTGAATGCAGTGCTTGAGCTCTCTTCTTTCCTTTCCTTCTGCCATCAAGAGTTGCACACACACAGGTCACCCCAGAGACTTGGAAGCATTGCCTGCCCATCTAGAGTCAGGAGCCTGGCAGCACAAAGCACTAAGCAGCTCAGGGACCTGGTGGGCAGTCTTCGCAGGGCCTACAGTGGCACCTTCTAGCAGCAAGACCAATCTCAACCCACCACCTCTGCCACAGATGTCGTGGGTACTGCTTATCTGATATGCTTGACCTTTCTGTGGCTCAGTGATCAGAGGATGCTGTAGGATGATATGCATCCGTGCAACTTCACTTGTACCTGAGGCTCTCCATTTTTGCTCAGTTACTTGCTCCCCAGAGAACAAGAGAGACATGGAGTAGCTTTGCTGACAAGGTCTGGATTAGAATTCCATCTCCGCCAATGAATAGCTGAAGGGGGACTTAGTAAGCCTCAATATCTTCATCTATGACACAGTCATGACTACCCCTCATCCTCATGTCATTGTAGGGGTCCATAGCAATTGTCAGAAGGCCTTTTGCAAGATGTAAAGGGCCTCCCAGCATGCAAGGACTAGTCTGCCCTCTCCAGCCTGCAGGTTGAGAAGGCTAGCAGCCCCCCTGCCTTTATCGTGAGCAGGGGCAGCTGAAGAGGACCCTCACCAAGCACAGCCCAGCAGAGGGCACCCCTCCCTGGAGTCTCCACTGTTCCAACCTGAACCATGTGCAGACAGCAGAATGTCCCTCTCTGAGCAGCCCCATCCATCCCTTACTCACTAGACCTCCATCTCCGTAAAGGCAGAGGACAGGATTTGGGCATGTCTGTCTCCCAGGTGCAGCACGGAGCCTTGCCGAGGGCAGGCATCTGGCAGACATCTTGGCTAAATGAACTAAGGGAGATACAAAGGCTCAGGAAACCCCCAGACACCCTGATTTGCCTTTTTCCCCTCTCAGGTTGATTCCTATGATGTGACAGTGGATGAAGAACTGGGCGAAATCCAGCTGGTCAAAATCGAGAAGCGCAAATACTGGCTTCACGACGACTGGTACCTGAAGTACGTCGCGCTGAAGACGCCCTATGGAGATTACACTGAGTTCCCTTGCTACCGCTGGATCACCGGCGAGGGCGAGGTCATCCTGAGAGACGGACGTGGTGAGTGTCCACTCCCTGGGCTGCCCAGGGACCGGGGGGCTTGCGGCCCTCCTTCCTCCAAGGACTGTATTCAAGGGAAAAGCAACGCTGCTGCTCTGTGCTAGATGCCCCTACAGGTGGTACGGCCTTCCTCAGGGTGCTAATAAGCCCCACACGCAGAGGGTGGAATGAGAGGCCCCCGGCCATGTGCTCAGCTGTCTTCCCTCTGTGCTGCAGTCCTTCAGGGGCAAGGTTATGACTCCATTTTTGCCAGAGGGTCCCTCATAGCACATGCCGGGGGGACATCTCCCTAGATGGGCAGTTCTCCATCTCTAGTTCTCCTCTCTGTGGGTCATAGTGGGGCTTGGGCTCCAGGGCAAGCCACACAGGCCTGGGAGGGGAAGAGGTTGATAGGAGTGCCCGCCCCAAGGGCCAGCCTGGAGGGGCCATGGCCAGACCTGGCAGTCATGGTCACCAGTTGTTAAACTGGAAGTCCTACACTTTGCTAAAAAAGAGCCTAAAATCTACCCTCTTAAGCAAGACCCTTCAGTGTGCAGACCCCAATCTGGCACTTCCTTGGAAGAGCATTCTGCATAAGAGTCAGGCAGTTGGCCTGGTGTGGAGGAACAGAGAGAGGAATGGATGGCAAAGGTCAGCTAAGGCCACTGTCCCTCTGAATGACTCCCCCTTGCACATTAGCCTCTTAAGAGTGTGGGAGTCAAACCCATGCCTTGGCAAAATTATATCTGACTTCAAGTCATGGCCCTTCAGTTTGCTCACACTCTAAACTCAGAATGAGAAGTCTTCAAAGCTGTGTACCACTAGAATAATGAGGAGGAGGACAGATGTTTTACCTGTAAGGTGCTTAAACTTCCTAGTCGACAGCTCACGTTCCTATCACTAGATCGTCATTCTTCACAGAGGTGCAATAGGGTAGGTAAAATGGAAATGATTACTACCCCCTTTTTTTATCCAAGAAAACCGAGACAGAGGAGGAAAAAGTTCTTTTCTACTTAGTGTTCTTAAACTGTCAGGATGACCAAAAAAAAAAAAATCACAAAATTCACTCTGTCATGTGGGAGCCAGATTGTGAACAGTTGTGGACAGGGTACTTCTCTTTCTCTAGTATTGGAAAAACCCTAGCTCCAAGGCTCCCTCCTGCCCCTCCAATCCAGGGTCTTCATTGGGCGGTCTTTCTTCCCACAGACCCTGAATCCCTTTCCAGCAAAAAAACATATGGCACCTTCAAATGAGGATGTTTAGAAAGCTGTAGGCCAGGGGAGCACACCAGTGTGGAGGCCATTGGCACTGCTAGTCCTGGTGGGATGAGGAGAGGAAAAGAACGCCAGATTAATCCCAGAAGGGGAGTGTCCTCAAGACAGAGCTCCCTTGGGAGTAGCTATGGCTCCCAGTAGAGATGCAGACAGTCGAGGGAAGCACAGAGAGGACCTGGGGAATAATGTCCTCTCCTCATTCTCCCACACCCTCCTCTCTCTGGTCAGGGTTCCCAGTGGCTAAACCCAATATGAGGCTCATCGATGCAATTCATTCTAGTCAAGAACAAGATGAGAGTCTTCGGGGATGGGACAAGGTAGATCTGGGGTGGGGGGGGCACATAGCAGCTATCCACCCAGTATGTTCCACTTATTGATGGCTGTGTAACAATCTGACTGGCTTTAAACAGCCATTTTCTTTTGTGCATGATCTTATGGGTCAGAAATCTGGGAAAGGCTCAGCTGAGCAGTGTATCCGTGAGCCACGAAGCATCAGCTGAAGGGGAAGGACTAGAAGGCTCACTTCTAAGACGGTTCTTTTCTCACACGCCTAGTGCCTCAGGGCTCCTTGGTGCCTCTCTCCACCTGGAATCTCACTCTCAAAGCCTTCTCTGTGGCGCTGGGCTTCTCACAGCTTGGCGGTCACAGGGTAGTTGCACTTCTTATGTGGTGGGTGGCTTCCAAGAGGAAGTACTCCAAGAGACAGGAGGTGGAAGCTGCTAGTCTCTTCCTGCCCGAGCCTGGAAACTGGCAGAGGGTAACTTCCACCATATTCTATTGGGCCAAGCAATAGAATGGATCACAAACCACCCCCCCAGACTCAAAGGGGACACGGTCCCCACCTCTCAATGGAAAGAATGTCAAAGGATTTATGGCCATCTTTAATCCACCATATAGCATAACAACCAATGCTTGGGACAACCTGGAAATGAAGGGGTCCAGCCCAAAGCGACATGGTAACCTCTGCCATCTAATACTTCACCATGGCACCTGGGGTGAACATAATGTTCAGAGGGCCATCACTGTGGTCCCAGGGATCCAGAGCACCTATGTGAAAAGACAGCTTCAGTAAGATACTCATATCAGTGTTTTAGAATCAACCCCCACTCCCAAACTCTGGGGCATTCAGTATAGGTCTTGTCATTTGTCACCTGCTGTGTTCCCAAAAGTTCCATCAGTCACTACAGTAGAATGTCCAACACCCATAGGGCCAGAAATGGAGCTTACACCTTTTGAAACTTGGTGTGTGCAGTTCTACATGTTCTGACTTATTCATACCACTAAAACTGAAGGGACCCAATTTCTCATAGCCAGGTGCCTGAGAAAGAGGCTTGTTCTTTGAGGTGGATTAGAGATGATGAATGTCAAGTGCCTACAACAGTGTCTCCTACAGCCAGGGACAGCTGTTGTTACAGTTAATACTTCTCTTGCCTTCGGTGGCCTCGGGCCGCCCCTACTGGATGGCTTTCCACCCCCACTGGAGAACAAAGAGGTGCCCCATTGCTCTTCCTCTGTGGGCCCCGGTCCCCAGCCCTGGACTGGAGCTGCCTCAGCCAGAAGGGGCTCTGAGTATGGGCTAAGAACTGGTGGGTGTTGGTCTGTAAGGAGGTCAGTACAGAGACTGAGAGTAGGCATTTACAAGCTTTTATAGTAACTTGCAAGAGTTATTCTGTGACTATTGCATCTTAAAATAAAAACAGCTTTTGTTTTGAATGTCCTTGGTTTGTTTTTTATTTCATTTTTCCAGTAGCTAATTTTTATTGTATTTTACAAAAATATCAGTCTGTGATGGAACAGAAATTTTAGAAACCACAGAGGGCTGGAGAAGCACTATTTTAGGCCCCCTTTTCAGGAGACGCTCTGGAATCCTTCTAGTCTAGGCTCCCACTAACTGTGTTCGCTGGCTTTACCTTAAATAACAGTATAAAGGGTAATCATGAACCAGCCTCTCCTGCTCTAAAGGCCTGGGCAGCTTGACCTTGCCCTTAAGACACCTCCCCCACTCCTGAAATGAGAACCAAGGCACCTTTGAATCTGGGCTAAGAGGGAGGAAGAGGAAGCTCAGGTCCAGCATGATTATAAGGACAATCATTTTAATTATTGTTACCACTTACTGGGTGCCACGCACTGTGTGAAGTACTCACTAAATCCCCATCATGACCCTAAAAGTAGGCATTATTATCTCCCTTTTACATGTGAGGAAGCTAAGACAACTTGCTATATGCACTGTGCCGGCCAGAGAGAGGCAGCAAATCATTGGCCTACCCCCATAATGCCTGAAAACCAAGCCCGGCTCCTATACCTGCATGTGATTTTCACGGCCCTGAGGGCCCCCCCAGGTTAATGAGTGAGCAGGCAGAAAGAGGGGCAACTGGATTTGTCTTTTATAATGGGAGTGTCTAAGAGCACCGGATTTGAATCTTGTGTTGAAAATCCACTAATTAGGTATGTGACGTTGGGCAAAGTTCAAAGTCAAAGCTGTTCAAACCTCCTAAACCCCAGTGTCCTCAGTATGAATGGGGGAGGGTGTTCTGAGGCAGGTAAAGATGGTGCACAGGCAGGGGGTGTGAGGGAAACCCAAATACTGAACATTGTTACCCTTCTTCTTGTGGCTCTTCCCACAATCCTGTCCTTTCCTCACAGCAAAGTTGGCCTGCGAAGACCAAATTCACATTCTCAAGCAGCACAGACGTAAAGAGCTGGAAACACGGCAAAAACAATACCGGTGAGTCATGACATCTATGAGTTATGACAAACAGCCATAAATAAACTGTGCCCGCAGGTTATAGCCGACCACTGCTGGTAAATGATGGCCAAGCCACCAGTTCCCTGGAGAGCTTCCCAATCCTCAGGCTCCCCCTGACAACCACTCCAGGCAGAGATGGTAAAGAGCATCGTGAAAAAAAAACTTGAGGTCAACCATGTCAGCATTTAGGAGGAATGGGGCAGCAAAAGCTTGGATTTACATTAATGTCCTTTCACCTCCCACAGTAGAGATTACCCCTCAGTGTTTATGTCTTCTGATAATAATTCAATTGTAAGTGATATATAATCTACAACAAAATTGACAAATCTTTAACAGACCAAGGAAAAAAAGAGTGAGAGAATTCAAATTATTAAAATTAGAAATAAGGAATAAATAAATAAAATTAGAAATAAGAGAGGGAGCATCAGTACCAACTTCACACAAATTAAAAGAAATCAAAGGGAATACTATAAACAGCTGTACACCAACAAATTAGATAACTTGGGTGAAATGGGCAAATTCCTAAAAAGACAGAATGGACCAAAACTGACTCAGGAGTAAATAATCTGAATAAAACAATCACAGGCAAAGCGATTGAATTAGTAATTTTGAAACTTCTCCCAAAGAAAAGCCCAGGCCCAGTTGGCCTCACTGGTTAATTCTGCCAAATGTTTAAAGAATTAATATCAATCCTGCATAAGTTCTTCCAGATAATAAAAGAGGCAGGAACACGTCCCCAGCTCATTGGATGAGATCACTATTATACCAAAATCAGACAAAGACATCATAAGAAAACTATATACCAGTATCTCTTATGGGTATAAATGCAAACATTTTCTATAAAACCGGATTCAGCAGCAGGTGAAAGGCATGATACAATATGACCAGGTAGGATTTATCCTAGTATGCAAGTTTGGCTTAATATAAAAAAATCAGTTAATGTAATGCACTATAACAATAGGATAAAGAAAAACACATGATCATCTCGACGCACAGGAGTGCATCTGACAAAATCCAACACCTTTTCAACACCTAATTGAAAAACACTAGCAAAATAAGAATTAAAGGGAAATTTCTCAACCTGATAAAGGGCATCTGTAAAAAATTTACAGTTAACATCATACTTAATGGGAAAAGACTGATGCTTACCTCCTAAGGCCCTGAAACAAGATAAAGGTGTCAGCTTTTGCCACTTCTATTCAATATTGTACTGGAGGTTCTAGCCAGGCCAATAGGCCAGAAGGGGACAAAGGGCACCCACATTAAAGAGCAATAAGTAAAACATTGCCATTCACAGATGACATGAACTTGTATGTAGAAAATCCTAAGGACTTTACCAAAAAACTATTGCAACAGGATCCAGTAGTCATCTGGGTGGCTTAATCAGTTAAGCATCTGCCTTCAGCTCAGGTCATGATCCCAGGGTGCTGGGATTGAGCCCCCAGATGGGCTCCCTGCTCATTGGAGAGCCTGCTTCTCCCTCTGCCCCTCCCCCTACTCGTGCTTGCTCTTGCTACTGCTCTCTCTGATATAAATAAGTAAAATCTTTAAAAAAAAATTGGAACTACAAGCGGCAAGATTGCAAGATACAAGATCAATACAGTTCCATGTGTGATAGTATCAAAAGGAATAAAATATTTATGAATAAACTTAACAAAGGAAGTCCAAGACTTATACAATGAAAACTACAAAACTTTGTTGAAAGTAATTAAAAAAGATCTAAATTAGGTGAAAGACCGCTTATGTTCATGGACCAGTGGACTTAATATTATTAAAATGGTAATGCTCCCCAAAGCAATGTGTAAATTTAACACAATCCCTATCAAAATCCCAGGTGACTTTTTTTTGCAGAAATTGACAAGCTGATCCTAAAATTCATATGGAAATACAAAGAACTCAGAATATTAAAACAATCTTGGGAATAAAAAAAACAAAGTTGGGGAACTCACACTTCCCAATATCAGAATTACTACCCTGCTTCAGTAATCAAGACAATGTGGTATAGGCATAAGGTTAGATACATAGAGCAATTACATAGAATTGAGAGTCAAGAAATAAGCCATTACATTTATGGTCAACTAATTTTCAACAGAGGCAGCAAGACAATTCAGTGGAGAAAAAAATAGTCTTTTCAACAAATGGTGTTGGGACAACTGACTGGTGACATGTAAAAAAATGAAATTGGACCCTTACCCCACATACAAAAATTAACTTAAAATGGATCAAATATGTAAATGTAAAAGCTTAAACGGTAAAACATTGAAAAAGACGGGTAAACCTTCATAAGCTTGGATTTGGCAAACGATTTTTGGATTCGACAAGCACATAAACAAAGGAGAAATAGATAACCTGATGTCATCAAATTTTAAAACTTTTGCACTTCAAAGGATACCATCGAGAAAGTGAAAAGACAGGGCACCTGAGTGGTTCAGTCAGTTGAGCATCCAGCTCTTGGTTTTGGCTCAGGTCATGATCTTAGGGGCCATGGGATCAAGCCCTACATTGGGCCCCACACTTAGGGGGGAGTCTGCTTGAAGAATCTCTCCCTTTACCCCTCTTACGCTCTTTTTCTCTCTCCAGCTTTCTCTCAAATAAATAAAATCTCGTTAAAAAAAAAAGTGAAGACAACCCACAGAATTGGATAAAATATATGCAAATCATGTATCTGATAAAGTACTTCTATCCATAATGTATTGAGTTCTTATAAATCAAGGATAAAAGACAAATAATCCAATTTAAAATGGAGAAGGACCTGAATAGACATTTTTCCAAGGAAGATACACAAATGATCAGTAAGCACGTGAAAAGATGCTTGACATCATTATTCACCAGGAAAATGCAAATCATTACCCCTTCATACTTACTGTGATGTCTAAAATCAAAAAGTCAGATAATTACAAGAGTTGTGGGGGCGTGGAGAAATCAGAATCCTCAAACACTACTTATAAGAATATAAAATGGTGCAGCTGCTTTGGAACACAGTGTAGTAGTTACTCAGATTATCTTTATTTAAAGATTTATTGACTTATTTTAGAGAGAGAGCATGAGCAGGAGGGGCAGAGGGAGAGGGAGGAAGAACCTCAAGCAGACCCGGTACTGAGCATGGAGCCCAATGTGGGGCTCAGTCTCACAACCCTGACATCATGACCTGAGCAGAAACCAAGAGTCAGACGCTTAACTGACTGTACCACCCAGGCACCCCAAATTTCTCAAATTATTAAATAGAGAGCTACTGTATGATCCAGCAGTTCCACACCTAGGAATATACCTAAACACCTTTCCATGTATTTCTCCATAGTGTAACTTCTTAAGAGGAATATGTAGTATGTCAGGTTTTTTTAATCCAATAAAGCAAAAGACAGGGAATCAGTGAACTGTTGCTACACGGAGCAACATGGGCAAACCTCACAAATACAGTGTTGATCACTGGAAGCCAAACGTGGCTTCCATAGAGTTTGGAATTACATCATTTAGGGAAAGTTATATAGCAGTGGAACAATAAATAATAACAAGGAAATGATTCTCCTGAAAGGGAGGATGGTGACTGGGGGAGGTTGAGTGGGAAGCAGGTGAAGTGTTGGGGTGCCAGTAGCGTTCTGATTCTCCATCTGGATGTTGGTTATATAGATGTTTTGTGCATTTTTCTGCATGCATCTGTACATATATATACATATACACACATACATACATGTATTTATACAATTTCATAAGAAAATGTTTAAGTAAAACTTTTATGTCTTTACATCAGGTGAAGGAAGGTAATCTGATTACATTTGAGTAATGTTAAAGGTTTATGAATTTGTGATTTGTTTTAAGACATTTGTGTGTGAGCCTCTCAGCTCAGATGCCGTATGATGCGTTCTGAGACTTGTGTATTTGGTACAGTGCACAAGGCGTTGTCTGGGAGCTCTGCACCACCATTCCCTTCTTAAAGGATTGTTATTTCTTTTTTTTTTCTGAAGTAATTTATTTTTTCCCCACTGTGTTTTTTATTTTTATTTTTTTTATTTAAATTCAGTTAATTAACATATAATGTATTATTGGTTTCAGAGGTAGAGGTCAGTGATCCTTCAGTCTTATATAACATCCAGTGCTCATCACATCACGTGCCCTCCTTAATGTCCACCACCCAGTTGCCCCATCCCTCCACCTGCATCCCCTCCAGTTGTTTCCTATGATTAAAAGCCTCTTATGGTTTATCTCCCTCTCTAGTTTCGTCTTGTTTTATGTTTTTCCTCTCTTCCCCTATGCTCCTGTTTTGTTTCTTAAATTCCACATATGAGTGAGATCATATGATAATTATATCTTTCTCTGATTGACTTATTTTGCTCAGCATAATACCCTCTAGTTCCATCCACATCATAGCAAATGGCAAGATTTCATTTTTTTGATGGCTGAATACTATTCCATTGTATATATATATATACCACATTTTCTTTATCCATTCATCTGTCAATGGGCATCTGGGCTCTTTCCATAGTTTGGCTATTGTGGGCATTGCTGCTATAAACATTGGGGTGCACGTGGCCCTTCAGATGACTGCATCTGTATCTTTGGGGTAAATACCTAGTAGTGCAATTGCTGGGTCGTAGGGTAGCTCTATTTTCAACTTTTTGAGAATTGTTATCTCTACGTTCCTTCCTCAACTTTACTCCCTACTTCAGCCACCCCTATCAAAGCCCCTACAGTGAGCCCTCCATGTACTTTTGGCCCTGTGGGAAGAACGAATCTTAGATTGTGGTGATGCTAAACAACGTTCAGAGAATCGGGCCAGTTTGTATCCTGTTAGGTGAGTGGACAAGTTTTATCAGTTCCACTGTAATTCAGACCAAGATGTTAGCAGCTGACGAATTAGTCTTACAGGCATGTTGTCTTCACTCAGTATTTTCCAAAGTCTGCCCTGGACCACTGGTCCCAGAACTTTGTCCCCATGATAAGATAAGTCCAGGAAATCACATGCCCTTCCTGGAGATTTCCAAGGCACATAAGCAGGGAGAATTCTGAGACGTTCCATGCCGGTGGACTGTGCTTAATTTATTTTAGTCCAGTGTTTCCCAAGAGAATCTGACCTAAAATTCTTAACATCCTGCAGAACAAGTCCTCTGTGAAGCACCCTTTGCAAAATGCCCCTTTCCTAGGCAGTGGTGGATTCAGTGGCGTGTTTGTTTCACAGGGATAGGGCTTTGGCCGGAACTTCCTGAGGAAGATGGGCCAAGAGCTTTCTGGTGAAACAGTTTTCCCCTTTCTTAGATCTAATCGTCATTTTTTTCTTCCTCCTTCCACTCATCTGTACCTTTCAGATGCCCTACTCTGCTTCCGTTCAGGAAACCTGAACTTTGCATTGTGTGCATAATCTAGGGGTTCCTCTTTCACTCGAACTCTCGGGATTCCAGATGAGAGTTTCGAAGTAAAGTAAGAATTGTCTCCAGTCAGTCAGCAAACTGCAGGTCCAGCTGGCCCTTGTCCCTCAGTCAGCCAGGCAGTGAGTTGGAGAAGCCCACACAGAGCTTCACACACTGCCCTGTTCTCACCGTGGCTGCATAGACCTAGATGGTGCTCTCAGAGCAGCGTGTAGTGGAGTGGTTTGTGATTTATAATACATAATCACTTGGTGACTTGCTTTTTTCACTCATTATTCTGTTTTGAAGGGCAGCCAGTTGACACAGATAGGTGTCACCCATTATTTAGCATCTGTACAGCTCACGGTAGTAGGAACAAACCACAAGGCTCGCCCACTCTCCAGCTGATGGACAGGTGGACCGTCGTTAACTCCCGGCTGTTGCAAGCCACACCTCAGGGAGCTTCCTCGTGTGTCTCGTGGTGCTGTCACGGAAGAGTTTCTCTGGGGAATATTCCTAGAGATAGATTTGCAGGATTGCAGACTGCATTTTAAGTTTTCTAGATACTGCCAGTTTTCTCCCAAAGAGGTTCTGCCAGCTTTCACCCCTAGCAGCTGTTTCGGAGGGTGGCAATTTCCCTGCATTGTTGACATACTTTTCATCTTGAGACATTCTCATTCGGGTCAGTCTAATGTCCTGAAACCGTATCTCATTGATTTCCTCATTCTTAAATTGCCACATATTTCTAGCTGTGTGTGAATCCAACCATTCCCCTACTGATGGACATTCAGCTTGTTTTTCACCTGTCTGTCTGTCTGTCTGTGGCATTCCGCACAGTGCTGCAGGAAGCAGCCTTGCACAAGCAGCTTGATGTCCTGGTGATTTCATTACTGCCACATTAAGCTCCAGAACTCACATTGCTGGGTCAAATTAGCACTTTCATCTTAAGAGATACTAACAAAAATCCTTTCCCACAATTTTTTACTGATTTGGGGGGGCAATTTTCCTGTTGCATATGTATACATACGACATACCTGGTCATGCCTATCTTTTATATTTTTAACAATCTAAAAATCCGTAAGCTGGACCCCACTGTTGTTTTAATCTGCATTCCCCTCGCCACTGGTGAGTTTCACCTCTGTGCATGGCCTCTTCTTTGAATTGCCTATGTGTATGCTTTATTCTTCTCTCTTTCTTATGATTAATCCAAAGGAGCTCTTTGTATATCTGGCTCCAATCCTCTTGTTATAAGTATAGAATATGTCATTTGTCTTCTGTTGCTTTTGTCACGGAAGATTTTAGTTCTTTGTTTTCTTAACTACATGTATTGGTTTTCCTTTATTGCTTCTGCGTTTCCTGCTTTGCGTAAGAAGGCCCTCCCCACCCCAGTGTGACATAAGTACACCTTCATTTTTGTCTAATACTTTTGCAATTTAGTCTTTAACATTCAGCTTTTAATTCACCTGCCATGTATTTTTCTATATGATGTGAAGCAGGGGTCAGGCATCCCCAGTACCCCTTGTTTCGGATTACATTCCTCCCTACCACCTGGGGAGGACACCCACCGCGCAGAGCCAGCCCAGGACGGTGGTTATGGGNTTTTTTTTTTTTTTTAAAGATTTTATTTATTTATTTCACAGAAGGCGAGAGATCACAAGGAGGCAGAGAGGCAGGCAGAGAGAGAGAGGGGGAAGCAGGCTCCCCGCTGAGCAGGGAGCCCGATGCGGGCCTCGATCCCAGGACGCTGAGATCATGACCTGAGCCGAAAGCAGAGGCTTTAACCCACTGAGCCACCCAGGCGCCCTGCAGCCAGTTTCTAAGCTCAGCTCCCACTTACAGCCCCTCACTCCATGTCCTGTGAAAGTTGTTTAGTCTCTGTGTGCCTCACCCCCTCAATCTAGAAAGTGGGTGAAGGAATAGTACAATGTCACAGGGTTTTGAGAGATTTAAATAGATTAAACCACGAACACACAGACTAGTATTTGGCACCTAGAAAGCACTCAATAAGTGTTAGCTAGCTTTCTGTCACATTTCCATATTTTCTTGGGGCTATTTCTGGACTTCGCATGTTAGTCCATTTTTCTACTCTGCAGCCCAGTGCCATGTTTTGATTATTATAACTTTCTAATATATGTTAATAGCTCTGTCATTATCTCAGTGTTCTCTTTTAAGATCTCCATGATGAGAATTGCTTTGAATTACATATAAATGTGTAATGTATGGACATGCTAATGACATTCAGCCCCACCCCCACCCCGCGGAGACCTAGAACACAATGTCCCTTCCCCCATCTAGATCTTGTGTAATGACCTTCCGTGTAGAGTTTCTAATTTTCTTCTTTCAGGTTTTTCTACTCTGTGGGGACTTTATACAAAGAAAAGTATAGCTTATACAATTCTGAGTGGGATATTCTTCTGCTTGTAAATAAATATTGCTGGGATAAAGATAAATTATTTTTTAAATATTTTCCTTGTATGGACATCTTACTAAGCTCTTTTATTGGCACTAATCTTTTCTGTTAGTGACTCTTTTTAATTGCCTCGTTATTCAGTCATATTACCTAAATGATGATAATTTTGTCTTTTTCTTTTTTTTTTTAAGATTTTATTTATTTATTTGACAGAGAGAGATTACAAGTAGGCAGAGAGGCAGGCAGAGAGAAAGAGGAGGAAGCAGGCTCCCCGCTGAGCAGGGAGCCCAATGCGGGCCTTGATCCCAGGACCCTGAGATCATGACCTGAGCCGAAGGCAGAGGCTTTAACCCATTGAGCCACCCAGGCGCCCTGTTATTTTCCATTATTTACATCACTGTATTTTTTTCTTATTTCACAGCTGGAATTCCCAAAACAAATAATAGTAGTAATGATGGTCTTGATTTTTGAGAAAATACCTTTGATATTTTTGTTTATTTACAATTATACTTGGTATTGGTTTTTTGATGAATACTCTTTACTATATTTCAGAACTTCTTGGTTCATTCTACTTGTTTGGATGAACTTGTTAATTTCCTCAGAAGAGGTTTGGGGGTAATATAATATCTGAGTCAGTGCCCAAAAATTCTCCTGCCCTCACCAATTGCTTAATGATATAAGAGGCTTATTAGAGGATGACCTAAAAAGAAGTCTGTAAACACTTCACACTGTCTCCACATTTTCAGTATAAAATGAGAAACCTAATAACGCCATTATTTTTCTTTTCCGGGAAACTTGTGAGCTTGTGAGACCATCTCTCTTCTCTCCCTCATCCCCCTCTCCTTCTCTTCCCTCTCTCCTTCCCGAATCCTACCCCCACCCTCCTTCCCCTTCCTCCCTTTCTCTTTCTCCCCCCACACCCCCTTTCCTCCCTCCCTCCCTTTCTCCTTCTCCTCCCAACCCCCCTCCCCTCCCTCCTCCCTTTCTCTTTCTACCCTCCCCCAATACACACACACACACACACACACACACACACACACACACACACACACACACAGAGTCCTCTCTCTCTTTGGCAGTATCTATCCATACATGACCTTTTTCATTTTCTTTCCTGCCTAGGACTTACTCAGTAAATTGAGGTCTTTTCAACTTAGGAAAGTTTTTCTCTTATTCCTTGATTTTTACGTTTCCATGTATTCCTCTCTCTCCTTTTGGACCTCTCAGTCTCTGCACGTTAAATCTTCTATATCTGCTTTTCATGTCTCCTGTGTGGTTTTTTTTGTTGTTGTTGAAGTTTTTATTTTAATCCCAGGTAGTTAACATACAGTGTCATATTAGTTTTGGTAGTATTCAGTGCTTGCATACAACACCTAGTGCTCATCACCAGTATACTCCTTAATCCCCATCGTGGTTTCCTTTTCTTTGTGGTTTTGCTCTGTATTTGTGTTACATTCTCTTCCATTTTGCACAGAGCAGTGCCTGGCCCATGATAGGTTCTCAGTAATTAGTTATTGAATGAACAAATTTTGTCCAGGAGACAAATTAGATCTCACAGTGACTTTGCTCATTTCCCATTTTTCTATTGAATTTTCAATTCAGAAATCATGCTTTGTTGTTGAAGAAAATCTTCTAACATTCAACTTATATCTCTTTAACACGTCTCCTTTTTTTAAATGAATTACGTGTCTTTTTTGTTTCTTCCTTCTGCCTGGTTGTTCACTTGGCCTTCCTCAGTGGAGTGTGATTTTATTTTTCTTTGCCTATTATGTATGGGCATGAAGTCCTTTGGTCCCTGTGCAGGTCAGCCTGTCAGGTGTCTCAGGCAGCAGTGGCCTGCAGTGGGAGGGACACCGGCGTTTGGTGGGGAGCTTACAAACTGTACTGTCTCCATGCACTAAGGGCCCTAGTCTCCTGACCACCCCAGGTGGGGCACGTCCATTCCTCAGTGCTGCCACCCTCAGGAGGCGGGGGGAACAGCAGCGGGAGGCGGGGAGTTCCGAGGAAATGAATTATTTTCTAAAACAAATGGAAAAAAAATCAGTAGATTAGTTGACATTGTACACTTGTCTACATTTTATCCTGTCAATGTACCAGCAGTGATTCTAATGCAAATGTAACAAATATAGAAAATTAAAGTCCAGGAAAATGGAATATTATAAGTAAGCCCACAGTGAGAAGTGACAGTGCTGCCCGACAGAAAATGCTTTTCAAAATGCACCTGCTCTGACTGATGGTATCCAGTTCCTGTTCACCTCTGGTGGTCCTCCACTCTGGTGGAGTCTTACTGGGCCGACAGGACAGCATGAAAAACCATGGGGATTTTTGTGACAATAAAAGGACTAGATGATATTAAAGGGACTCCAGACTTTTTCATGATCTCAACTCTCAGTGCTTTACTTTCCTGTCATGAGAGAGATTTTAATAAAGGAGAATTAGGAATATGAATGGAAAAGCTGTTAACCCAGAATATAAATTTTGGTTTTTATTTTTTATTTATTTTTTTTTAAAGATTTTATTTATTTATTTATTTCACAGAGGGAGAGAGATCACAAGGAGGCAGAGAGGCAGGCAGAGAGAGAGAGGGGGAAGCAGGCTCCCCGCTGAGCAGGGAGCCCGATGCGGGCCTCGATCCCAGGACCCTGAGATCATGACCTGAGCCGAAAGCAGAGGCTTTAACACACTGAGCCACCCAGGCGCCCTAAATTTTGGTTTTTAAACAAATACAAGATAATTCTCCCCAAGCTAAAGAAACAGTCTTGATTAGTTTGGGTTTTGCAGTAAGCAAAGAAAACAAAAAGTAAAAAAAAAAAAAAAAGTTTTAAGTAAAATTTAAGGGGCACCTGGTGGTTCAGTCAGTTAAGTGTCTGACCCTTGATTTCAGCTCAGGCCATGATCTCAGGGTCGTGGGATTCCCACATCAGGCTCTGTGGTCAGTGGGGAGTCTGCTTGAGATTCTCTTTCTCCTTCTGCCTCTGCCCCTCCCCCACCACACTTGCAGGCCCAGGCGCACGATTTCTCTCTCCTTAAAATAAGTAAGTCTTACAAAAGTGAAATTTAAAAAACAAAATGTAAGTGCCCAGTGCTGTAGGATAAGTTTCAAGGACACCAGGATTGGAGAATTTGGGCTGGATAGAGTGCATGGCCCGTGCTTGGGGGGAGCTATCTGATTATAACAGTCACTAAGCCTGCTACCATCTGTGCCTGAAGCCCTGCATCCAACCACCCTGCTGCCCTGGGCACCCTACTGGGAAGGCATGACCACCGTCCCCATGCCCCAGCCACTACACACGATGCAGGGGTGTGTTGGCTGAGCTGGAGGGATACTGGCTGTCCAGGTCAGCCTGGAAATGGGGGAGCCTCACCCACTTCTACCTCTGGTGACCGGCAGGGCTGCTCTATGCCAGGGAAGAGATGGTGGTTGAGTGTCCTATCAAATCAGTGAGGTCTTCTGATGCTTCCTTTCAACTTCTTTCTATGCACTGGTGCACACCTACCATTCACTACTCCTCTGCCAAGAGCCCGGTCTCAGGTTCAGGGGACCTCGGACCTCCTACTCTGGTGCTCAGGGCACAGCAAAGTAGGCTACCACCGGCCCCTGGGAGGGGACCTGGTACCTTGCTGGCTATACACTCAGCTGACGGAGGACACGTCCTCAGACCACCTGGGCAGTCTTTAGTCTGAGGGGGTCAACCTGAAGGCGAGGCATTTAATACAGTTTTCTTTTTATTCATGCTCAGGTGGATGGAGTGGAACCCTGGCTTCCCTTTGAGTATTGATGCCAAAAGTCACAAGGATTTACCCCGAGACATCCAGTTCGATAGTGAGAAGGGCGTGGACTTCGTTCTGAACTACTCCAGAGCGTGAGTTTCCAGGAACCTAAGGATGCCAGGCAGGCCCTCCGGGGGCCAGGGCCGCGAGTGGGACCCTCACTCCTTCCTTCGTGGGGACTTTGGGATGGGGAGCAGCTCATCTGGGTGCTTCTTCCCACCTCCTTTGACTGGATCCTCGGTGCACAACCACAGGTGGCCTGTATCTAAACCAAGTTACAACCTGGAGGACTCCAGACACCAAACATAGCTCTGTTGTCAGCCCAGAGTCAAGGCCTTTACTTGAAGTGCCCCATCCCCACCCACGTCTCATCCCCCCAGGGCCAATTCAAGGATGGACAGGGTTGGGGCTGTCACCTGGGCCGCAGGGCTCTGCAATGAGAATGGCCACAGTGCCTGCGCTGGTCGCTGACACCGATCCCTGGTTGTCCGTCACTGCAACCCTGTGAGGCAGGCGTGGTTACCACCCTCACCTTGCCGTTGGAGAATCTGAGGAATAAGGAAGTCACATACCTTGTCCAGTGGCCCCTGCTGATAATAGCAGAGGTGGGAGTTCTGTGCTCTTTCTTTATGACTGAATTCCCACAGGGATTCTACTGCGACTCCTTGGGGGCTCGTGAAACATGGAGCCCCAGCACCATCGCAGGGCTAGTTGGGGAGCCGCTGAGCTGCGCCTTGACACTTTAGAGAATTCTCACAATCATACACATCTAGAAAATTCTATGTCTGTGGTTCTGCCACCTGATAGAGCTTCAGCACCTGCTGGTTCCAGGCCAACCCCACAGCTAGGAGGAGAGTCTCTGGAGTGGGGCCCTGGCCTCGGGTAGGCATATCCAGGAGGCAGATGAGTGGAGAGCCACTAACCCAGTTGGCTTTGGTGGCAACATCTGCTTAGTGCATAGCTGACCCCCTCGAGAAGGGCCTCTCCTCTGGTCAGACACACTCAGGCCTGTGCCAAGGTCTTCTTCCTCCTTTGTACATTTAGGAAGAACCCTACACTCACACACAGCCTCACAATCAGCCTCCATAGGGAATCCCCTCAAATTGGAAAGACTGTGTGCATTTGTCTCCCTCAGGCTTCATCTACAGGGCGGGGGGGGGGCAGGGAGGTGGTAGGGGCCTAACACTTATCACGCCTCTGCTGAATGCCAGGCTCGTAAGTGTGGGTGTTTTCTACTAGAATCATCTGTTTTAACCTTCACACTCACCCTGGGAGGTAGAAGCTGTTCTTGAATGTTTCCAGGTAAATACGCTGACGTTCCACTGGATCCAGGTCAAAGAATTTGTCTAAGGACATTTAGGCAGAAATCTGCAAAATCAGAATTTGAATTCAGATCTGTTTGGGTCCAAAGCTGGGGATATTTTTTTTCCCCTGCTACAGTTGAGATCAACTAGGGAGAAAAACTAAAACCAAACATCTACGTTAGTAATGCAGTGTAGTACTCAACATCTGGCTTCCTGGAAGCACCATGGCAATTAAATATCTCATGTCCCACCTACGGATTCCTAAAGGCATGTGGGTTTTAGGGCAGAACCCTGACCGGGATGGTCTGAGCAGGAAAGAAGGCCCTTGTGAGAGGGGCAGACTGAAGAGAAAATGATAAGGATGGAGAGGCAGCAAGGTAAGAGAGGTGATACTGCTTTGTGGAATAGTGCCACCTCTGCTTAGTAATGGTGAAGGGATAGAGGGCGGAGGGATAGTGGATGATGGATGGATGGATGGATAGATCGTGGGTAAATGGATGGTAGAGGGATGGATGGATGGATGGTGGAGGGATAGTGGACCATGGATGGTAGAGGGATGGATGGATGGATGGATGGATGGTGGAAGAATAGTAGAAGATGGATGGATGGGATTCCTGGGTGGCCCAGTGGGTTAAGCCTCTGCCTTTGGCTCAAATCATGTTCTCAGGGTCCTGGGATCGAGTCCCACATTGGGCTCCTTGCTCAGCAGGGAGCCTGCTTCTCCCTCTGCCTGCCACTCTGCATGCTTGTGTTCTCTCTCTCTCTGACAAATAAATAAAATCTTAAAAAAAAAAAAAAGAAGGTGGATGGATGGGTAAATAGTGGGTGGACGGATGGATGGATGAATGGATGGATGGATGGTGGAGGGATATTGGATGATGGATGGATGGGTAGATGGTGGGTAGATGGATGGTGGAGGGAGGGATGGATGGATGTTGGATGGAGGAATGGAGAGCGAGGAAGGGCGTATGGCTGGTAGAGAAATACATGGATAGATGGACTGTAGGGGGGTAGATGGACATTGGAGTGAAGGTCAGACTGTGCCTTTCTTATGTCTTCTCAGTGTTCCTGAAATTAATTGTCATCCTTGTACCTCAGGAGCCTAGCACAGCAGCTTCCACAGAATAGGTGCTCAGTAAACTCTAACATAAGGAATGGAGTATGACCCAGCTGGTCTCTCAGAGGCCTTTGTTATCACCTCATGGGCCCTCACTTCACACACCCACACTCAGTCTATCATTCTCCCTCCATCTCTCTCTCTCTCACACACACACGCGCACACACACGCATGCACATGCACAATCGCCTTTCTCCTCTCATGTCCCGCCGTCATGGCTAACAGCCTCTTAGTCGTGCATCTCCCAGTACTCTCCCTGCGACCTCACCCCACCCAGCCCTGCCCAGGCTGCTAACTCAGCATCTGCGAAGCCGCTCCTGCGTGCGTCCTCAGAGCCCCCGGGGGATTCCAGCGAGCAGTCAGGGCTGGAACCACTGGCCTCCGCGGCCTTATCCTCCACCCAGCTGCCTGGGGGGTCGCATCTGTCTCCTGGGCTCTCGGGACGTATGGCCTCCCCTCCCAGCTCTGTCATCCCTCCCTAGGGCTTTCAGGAATACCCTCCTTCCTGCTTCCCCACGATCCATCCGACATAGCAATTGGAAGTTCATTCTCAAGCGCACATATAGTTTGTTGGAGGCTCTTTCTACAAAGGCAAATACAATTCTTTTACTTGCCCCCTCTGAAATCCTTCAGTGATTACCCCGGCTACAGGCGAGAGCCCACACATCTCTGCCCAGCAACCCTGCCTTCCCTCTTGCCTCCAGATACATAGGACATCCCAGCCTTGTGCGTCCAGAATAGTTAGCAAGGCATCTTCACGCCCTCTGTCTTTGCATGCGCCCTTCCCTCCATCTCAGAAACCATTTTCCCTTCTTGGCCTGGCTAAACTCAGCATTTTTCAGGACCTTCTCCCAGAAGCTCCTAGAAGCCCCTGGGCCTGGTGAGTGCTCCTCCCTTGTGCTCCCCAGTACTGGCCACACTGGCCACCATTTCTCCAATGACATCACAGCCCATCTTTCTCCACATCTGCCATATAACTTGGCCCCTTGAGCTGCAGATGATTTGGCAGGAACATAGCAATGGAATCTTGAGATGGGCCCTCAGCCCCTCCTGGTACAGCACAGCTGGGCAGGTCAGCTAAGCCCTACCTCTCCTGGCTGAGGACCGTGAGGTTCTAAGAAGGAAACAAGAGATGTGCTCCCTGCATTTGAGGGGGGTACAGCCTGAATTAAGGGGCCTGGACCTGAGGGAGATAGCTCAGAGTACCCCCCACCCTGAGGAGATGAGGGGTGCATGGGAGAGGTGTCTGGACCAGTGGAAGGTGATCTTAGGGAAGCTAACTTCTCTGAGCCTCAGAGTCTCAACTGAAGAATGATACCACAGCTCTTGCTCAGGCTTGTTGTGAGAATGTAATGAGGCCACATATTGTCAACCCTGCACAAAGAAGATTCTCCCTAAAAACAGCATTAGTTTCCATCCATTCTTGGTAATGGGGTCAGGCCAGCAGGATCCAGGTCTCCATCATCACATACCTGCTGAGCATCTGCCCCCTCAGGTTGGCCTCTGCCCTCAAGGACTCACAGAGGACCCCTCACTCTGTCTGGTGTTGTCTTTTTATGGGGCCCAGGAAGTCTTCACAGCAGGAAGGCACCTGGCTTGGCCTTGCAGTGAGCAGGCAAGCATAGGCAAGGGCCTAGAGGAATGGGACAAGGATGCTCTGGGAGAGAGGGCACCTTAGGCCAAGGTCAGCTGTGGTTGGGCCTGCTCACAGAACCAAGTGGATTGTAACATTTCCTGGTGGCATCAAAGGAGGAACAGCTTGTGTGTTTACTCACCACTCACTGCTTGCAGACTAGAGCTTGATTGCAGGCGGTTGGTGGGCTGATATGGGAATGTCCCTTTAAAGGAAATTGAGAAAGAGAGCTTCCTTCCTAGGAAGATAGAACACTGCAGAAATGGGACTGAGTTCCAGAGGAGGTGACCAGCCTCACGCCAAGACCAAGGCGCTCAGACCCTCATGCCTGCACAGCAGAAGCTTGACTTGGCTGCCTTCAGGGGTCAGAGGAGAGAGTCTAGAGGTGGCGAAGGGGCTGACTGAAGATGGGGAGTGGGAGAGTAGGGAAGAGTGTGGAATGTGGCATGGATGGACCTGGAATCTGGTTGGAATTCAGGAAAATGGGGGGAGACTGAGGGGAGACCCTAGGGTCAAGGACATCTGGCTGTCAGGGAAATGGAGCGACCCTTACAAAGGGGAGCTGGGGAAGAAATGGGGAGATGAGTCCAGTTTGGGGGCATCATTGAGGTTGAGAGCCCCAGGTAGCCTCTGGTGGTGCCCTGCAGGCTCAGGGCCAAAGGCCAGCAGGTGTGTGCCAGGGAGGGGATGGAGGGGCCGTGTGGTCTGTCAGCCACAACCCCCGTCACCCGCTGCTCCCAGCCCCCTAGACACATCACTGCTGCTAGTTGGAGGTCGTACAAAATCCCACGTGTGGCAGCTCCGTGAAGGGTGTCGGTGGTGAAGGGAAGGAAGGCTCAGGTGTCTGAGATGAAGGAGAGCAGAAGCCTAGAGTGGGGAGAGGGGATGGCACTGGATGGGGCAGAGTTCGGGGGCTGGGGAGGAAGAACTGGTGCGGTGAGGCCTTTCATTTCTTCAGAAACCAAAGCCATGAGTTCTGTGAGGGAAGAAGACCCCATGCCCTCTTATCGCCACCCCAGCTCAGAAACAAGCTGGCTCCACGTCACCGAAGCACTCACAGAAAATAGTATTCTACCCCTTAACTTCACAAGCGCTGCCCAAAAGCCCCTGATCTTCTTCGAAATTTTAAAAAGCATCTCCTCCTTCTTCTAACTGATGTCTCTATGTCTGTATTTCAACCCTGTTTACATCTAACGAATTTTGTGAGACAGAGACGTGTCCTGTTGGAAGATAAACATGTTAGAAAAATGTAGGGGGGATATTCCCACCTCAAAGTTAGACAGACCTGAGAAATTTTAATTACGTTTGCTAAAGTAGCATGTTTTTGTGGTTAAAAATGGGTCATGAAAGAAGACATAACACAAAGCATAAAGTATGGTTTCCCTAAAAAGGGCTTGTTCTATAGTCAAATTACTTTGCAACCTCTTCAGCGGTGTGTCTCACACTATAACTTGTATCAGAAGCCCCTGGAAGGCTTGTTAAAAATCAGGATTTCTGGACCCACCTCTAGAGTTTCTGATTCAGGAGGTCTGAGGCAGGGCCTGAGAATCTGCATTTTTAACAGACTAACCCCCTCCCCCCGCCCCAGGGTTGCTGCTGCTGCCGGCCTGGGGACCACACCGAGAACCCCTGCTCTCCAGGGTTGTAAGGCCTTGAGAAATCCTGGCATAAGGAAATCTGCTTAATGTCCCCGTGCTCTCCCAACTCCTCAGACCGGCTTACCTTTGTGGGCTGGAGGCCCCCCAGAGCAGGTGTCCCTCCGGGGACAGGAGGGAGAACCTTTTCCCCTTCTTGGTTTCCTCTCTTCCCTTCGCCCTTCTCTGCTCTTCATTGTAGCCCAACTGCCATTCGTGGAGTGCCCGCGGGATGCCTGGCCCCCAGGCTGGCACTGCTGGTACTGCTCTAGATACCAGCCGTCCTTGCCTTTTCTTTTCCTCTGGCCCTCCCCCACACCCACCTACAGCCTGCGCTGGGACTAGAAAAAGAAAACGCCGATTCCTACTGTGAGACAAACTCAGTGAAGGAAGGCGCAGTTGTAGCTGAATGCGACTCTTTCAGCAAGGCTGGTTCTAGGGCATCTGGGCTCCTCCTGGGCAGCTGCACCAGGGCCCCCTTGCTTAGGGCGGTAAGGACGGCCAGCCAGGCCGCCCGGCGAAGGAGCACAGGTCCACACAGCGTCTCTCAAGCACTCGTGTGCATGTGGATTTGCGTGGGACGTTGGTAGACACACGCTCTGATCAGTGGGTGTGAGTGGGGATCCAGTGTGCACTCCCAGCAAGTGCCCATGGGATCCTGATGTGCCCAGGGACCAGACTCAGAGTAGTGAGGTTGTACTTTGCTTTCCTGGGAAAAATTCTATTAATCTCTTACAATTATAGCAACAAGTATCAGCCCATGATTCATTACCCTTTAAAAGCAAAGGCTTCGGGTGCCTGGGTGGCTCAGTGGGTTAAAGCCTCTGCCTTTGGCTCAGGTCATGATCTCAGGGTCCTGGGATGGGCTCTCTGCTCATCAGGGAGCCTGCTTCCCCCTCTCTCTCTCTGCCTGCCTCTCTGCCTACTTGTGATCTCTCTCTCTGTCAAATCAATCAATCAATCAATCAATCTTTAAAAAATAATAAATAAAAAATAAAAATAAAAGCAAAGGCTGCCTTCTTTAGAGCCCAGGAGCTAGGGTTAATTCAAACTCTAGCTGTGTCCTCTTGGGAGAGTCATTGCAGTGTCCTGACCCTTAGTGTCCTCCCTATGACGTGAGGTTGATGATGCCTAGCTGCTGGAATTGTTATGAGATTTCCGTGAACTCATGTATGCAGTGTCCCCACAGGTGAGTTCCCTCTAGTAGCTCCATTCTGGATGCTTGGGAGGACTTGCTCCTCATTCCTGAGCCCCAGGAAGGAGCCCAGCTGGGGAGCTGCCACCTCAGGCACTGTCAGCGCCCACTTGCTAGTTCTTCTGGGCTTCCTCTACCCCCAAGCAAGTGGGGCTGGAGGAGCTATTGATGCTCCTCCCTTAATAAATGTTTACTGAGCTCCGGGGGGGCAGGGCCCAAGGTGAATTAAAAGTGGCCTTTTGGTCCCAGCTCCAACAAGTTCAAAGTCTAATGGGGACCAACTCGTGGATAGGTTATCACAGCAGCATATAGGAGCTCTTCCTTAGGAAAGGAATGCTGGGGAAATGAGGCAGTGGAGGAAATAACTCTGGGGGAACAGCATCAGAAAAATACTTTCCAAGAGAGAAGATGCCCAACGTGGGTTTTGAAGGATGCATAGGAGTTTACCATGCTGCTTGGAGGAGTGGAGGGGATGGCATTTTAGGTAGTAAGAATTTTGGTGAGCCAGGGGGACTGGAGTAAAGGCCTGTGTGGGGTAGTGGGGCTGAGGCTACCAAGGCAGGAAGGTAGGAGCGGAGCCTAGCCTTTACCTCGCTGGGGCAGGGTGGGAGGGGCATGGTGGAAGTAGGACCCTGGTGGTCCAAGAGGCTCAGCATTTTAGTGTCAAGAAGAAAGGAGTTGGTTGTCAGATGCAGTAGAGAGATTGGGAGAGTTTGGGGTTAACTATAGGGCCCTTTGGAACCAGCCACTAGGAAGTTACCAGTGCCCTGGAGGAGAGCATTTTTAGTGGGCAAAGAGGACAGGGATTAAAGAAGAGTAAGTAGGTGAAGATTCTTCCATGAATTGTGTGTGAATGAAGAAAGAGGATGAGTGAATTAGACAAGGCCCAGGGGAAGGAAGAAGGTAAAGTGCTGTGCTGCAGATAGGATTTTGAACCTGTCTGGTGGTCCCCCAGAATGCCAGTGCCTAAGGCTGCAGACTTTAATATTAATAATGAGTAACAATTAGGGCACTACTTGCTAATGTTTGTTGAACTCTTTCTATGAGCTAGGGTATTTTGTACATTAGGTCAGCCCTGTGAGGCAGGGACAGTCATTGTGTCCATTTCACAGGTCAAAAACTGAGACACAGCAAGATTAGGGACTTGCCCAAGGCCACGTGGGCTTTTAGGCCAGGCCTGTAACACCCTGTGCTGAGCAGCACCATCTCAGCTGCCACCTCTCAGGGACTCCCAGCCCCATCCAGACTTGTGTCCAGACCCCAGCACTTGGGTCAGGGGCTCCAAGATCCCTTGGCCTAGCCCCCTGGAGGTCTGATGAGGTGTCCTTGAGGAAAGGACACCCAAGTGCCTGGCAGCCTGCTCTAATAGAACCCCCAGAACCGGGGCCTCGCTAGCCTGTGTTCCCGCAGCCCACGCCATAGCGTGCTGCTGTGCCCATGGTTAAACCTGGTCCTGCTGTGGAAGACAAACTTGCAGCTGAGTTCACCAGAGAGACCTTCCCCATTGAACCTCCGTACCACTTGTGAGTAATTCCGGGGATTTGTCTCTCCTGAGCCATCAGCTCTGCCGGGAACGAGGCAGCCCCCCTCAGTAAGTGTTGCCCCCCACTCCAAACAGCAAAACTGTGAAGTGGAAAATGGAGAAGCTGTTAGAAGGAAAGAGGCAGGGGAAGCAGAGGAGACCAGAGTTCTCCCCTCTCCTGGCACAGAGCAAGCAGCCCAGTGCATGTTGACATTGGCTGTGTGCCCCTGAATGAGCCAGATGCCCTGTTTGGGCTGCAGGTTCCTCTTTGTGCAATACCAGGTCTTCGAAGTCCCAATAGTCTATAGTTGTCTGTAAGCATGTAGAAATATTTTGCCTCGAGATGACATGCAAATGTTTTCCTCCTAATTCCACTTCTTCCTGAATCTGTGGCTTCCTCTGGGTACCAGCCCACGCCACCCTTTGTTCAGTGCCAGCCTTTTGTTTCAAAGTCAGACCCAGTACGGAGACAATGAGTCAAGGGCTATGACTCACTCCCAGTTCCCCACAAGATCCCTCAGGCCTCGGGACCTCTTTCCTGGGCACCACATGGCATGGGGCTCTGCTGGGGCTGCTGGGCCTGCAGAGACCTGGGAAGGCCTGTCCCTCGCAGAGATGTGTCCTTTTCCACACCCGGTCTGGCTGTGGATGGCACAGTACGGTTTACCCCGCTAGTTTAACACTGCTCTCTGCCCCAGGAGACTCGGTGGATGAGGGAGGTGGAGAAGCACAGCGGATACTGGCTGAGAAAGGGGTAGCGATGCTGACCGCAGCTTGGGGTGGGGAGGCGCCTAGCCGTGGTGAGGCACCAAAGCGTGTGTGCAAAACAAGCATGTGTGTAAAAGCCCCTCCCTCCTGGAGAGGGGCTGGGGCTGGGATAAAGTGTTGAAGAGACCAGCCCGGCCTAGAGGACAAGTCCAGCATCATTCCCCAGCCCCAGGGTGTGGAGCATCTGCTGTGTCCACGGCATGGCCCAGGCGGTGCCCCAGCCCCTTCCCGGCACTACAGCCTCTCAAGAACCCTCAGGCAGCTGGGTCGTCCGACTCACAGGAGAAGGTGAGGCCCATAGAGGTGACCAGCCTCGTGGCTCCTGGACCCAATCCCGGGCAGCGTGGCCTCCTAGGGGTCCCAGGGCGGCTGGTGCAGAGGAGAAGCATTTGGTAGACTAGGGGGGCAGGGGGGATCCAAAGGGGAGTCATGAAGGTGTGCCATGTTCTGCCTCACGTGCCTTTCCTTCCTGTGTCTGGCAGGACGGGGAGGTCCCCCTGCATTCCTGCACTCACTCAGACTTGCTACCCGCATGCATGCTCGCAGGTAGCTCCCCTGGGATGAGACAGCCATCTGTCCCCGTCAGCCAGGGTCACTCTGGACAAAACACCCAACTCTCAGTCCTTCGATGCTGCTGGGAAAGGTGCGAGGGGGCTTTGGAACTCCCACACCTTCCTGCAACAATGCTCAGGCCCCAGCCAGCACCAACCCCGTCCCCTCCCACCCACTCCCCACCAAGAAGTGAGTCCAGGGAGGGCCCCGGGGCCTGCACAGGTTAGGACTGCTCTTCTGGGGGGCGTTGGCTCGGCTGCTCATGCCTGGGAGGTGGGTGGATGGGAAGGGGGTTCCCCAGGAGGAGCTCCGGCCAGCATGGTCCCCTGCCGGGTATGTGCACTGTCCCTCTCCGTCAGTGATCGGGGCTGCCACCCCGAGGGGGTGCCTGGAGGCCCGGGCTCCGCATGGAGCAGTGCAGACGTACCCTTGCCCTCCTGGTGCTGCGGGCAGAGACAGGGCTCAGCACTGCTGAGGCGGCATCATGGGGCGGCTTGGGCTGGGGAAGGGGAGCTTCCCTGAGATCAGAGGAGGAGTGGGGGTCCTTGAGGCCAGCCCTCCAGATACACTCACCCCATAGGCTCAGGGGGGGAAGAAAGAGACAGGGGATTTCAGGCAGAGGGAACAGCATGTGCAAAAGGCCCCAAGTGAGGATATATGAAAGGCAGGGCGGGCGGGAGGCTTGAACTCTGGAGTGGGCAGTGAGCACTGACAGTGGGGAGGGAACAGTGTGCCTGCCTGGTACCCTTAGCTGTGGATGTGAAAGAGAGAGAAACTGAGGCAGAATGTGTCACATGAGCACTGGCCAGAAGGCCCTAACTTCAGTCGTGCGCCTTGCTTGAGTTAGTAGGGAAGTCTGGGAGACCGGCTCACTCTCTCCCACCGTTCCCAGGCCCATCCCACAGTTCCCTCCTCCAGTAAGCCCCTGGGATCGCTCCGACCCCTCAGATCTCACCCCTGAGTGCGTGCAGCCCGCATTTTGAATTTATGAAGCTCCTGCCCTGGCTGATTTGACTGTGCTGTGTAAGGAGCATTTGGAAAAGCATCTCTCTCGGCACCAGTCAGAGTTAGGCAGAAAGTAAATAACGGATGAACTCAGTAGAACTCCTCATCCCCTAAAACTCCAGCAGCCTGGCTAGAGTAGCTGTGTAGGAACCAGCGCGCTCTGTGCCTGGAAGCTGGCCCCGGGGCAGGGCAGCAAAACTTTACTGAATGAGTGAAGCCGTGGACGAAGGCCGACGTGGAGGGGATCGGAGGCACTGAAGGCTGTTCTCGAGGGCAGTGGCCAGTTTCCTTCCCAGGGGAGATGCAGTAGGGAGAGCACTGGCGTCGCCGCCGGTTCCTGTCCTGGTCCCACCAGGCCAATCAGCTGCCCCCTCAGAGCGGCCCTGGGTTCGGTTCCTTGCCGCCCAGGAGGTCGCAGTGTGAAGGGGCTGTGCGGAGGGGGGCATGGCCAGAGCGAGTGCGAGTGGGGATGCTGTCTCCTGGTCTGCAGGATGGAGAACCTGTTCATCAACCGCTTCATGCACATGTTCCAGTCTTCCTGGAGCGACTTCGCCGATTTCGAGAAAATCTTTGTCAAGATCAGCAACACTATTTCTGGTGAGTGTGCTGACCCTTTTCTTGGGGTCTCTCATGGGGCTGGGGAGACTTGCCTGGGGCTTGGAAAGGTCCACCCCACCCCTGCTTCCGCATGGCAGCTGGTTCCGCAGGCTGGGCTGCCCTGGCCTCCCCATCAGCCAGGCCCGCACCCCTGCCGCAGCCCCTGCAGTTTCCCAGTGACCACCCTCCTGCCCAGAGCTTTCCCCTCCTTGGACATTCAGGGCTAAGCACCCTCAACCTCACTTCATGATCAAAAGTCTCAGAAGTGTCAGAACTTTGTGTTTACGGTCATTTATGATACTTCTGAGCAGAGTAAAGGCAGAACTTAGCTTGTTTTTTAAGCATTTACAGAGAAGCAACCTTGGATTCGCTTGGGCTAGGATGTGTTTGGTAGGTGTTGGCTTGCAATAGCATCATAATTGCCAGGGATGGTCCAAGAAGGAAAAACAGAAAAGATAAGGAAACAGGAATGATGGCTGAAGAATAGGTACTGAAATAAGCACCTGGGAAAACTGCCTTTGCACACTTCTCCCCAGGAGGCCCCTCTGCCCCCCTCCTTCTCCCCCCTCTCCCCTCCTCCCTCCTTCTCCCTCCTTCTCCCTCCTTCTTCCTCCCCCCTTTTTCTCCCCCTCTCCCCCCTTCTCCCCTCTTCTCCCTCCAACCTAGGTAGAAGGTCTGGAGTCCCTTTCTCCCCTAGAGCCACGCTGTTGTACAGCAGATCTTTAGAACGTATTCATCTCGCGTAACTGAAACTTCATGCTCACTGATTAGTAACTCTGCATTTCCTCTCCTGCAGCCCCTGGCAACCACCATTCCACTCTGATTTTATGAGAGTGACTATTAAATACCACATGTCAGTGGCATCGTGCAGTATTTGTTTCCCTGTGACTGGCTGGTTTCCCTTAGCACGATGTCCTCCACATTCACCCACCCTGGTGCAAACTGCAGGATGTCCTTTCTTAAGGTTCTTTCCACACCTCGGCCATTAGGAAGTGTGCTGCGGTGAGCGTGGGAGTGCAGGTATCTCTTCCAGATCCTGACTTAAATTCCTTGGGATAAATACCCAGAAGTGGGATCGCTGGATCATATAGTAGTTCTAGTTTTAATTTTGGCAGAACCCACCCACCCACACAATTCACCCATCTTCTGCTCTCCTTCATCTCAGACACCTTCCTTCCCTTCACCACCAACACCCTATGTTTTCCATAGTGGCCACATTTTACATTCCCACCCGCAGTGCACAAGGGTTCCAGTTTCTCCCCATCCTCTCCAACAACCATTGTCTTTTGTTTTTATAATAGCTATCCTGACAGGTGTGAAGCAGTATCTCATTGTGGTTCTCATTTGCATTTCCCTGATGATTAGTGACGTTGAGCATTTTTCCTATATGTGCTGGCCACGTGTATGTCTTCTTTGGAAAAATGTCTGTTCAAGTCCTTTGTCCATTTGTTAATCAGGTTATTAGGGTTTTTTCGCTATTGAGTTGTAGTTCTTTATATATTTTGGAGATGAACTATTTATCAGATGTTAAGTTTGCAAATGTCTTCTATTCCATAGGTAGTCTTTTCACTCTGTTGACTGTTCCCTTTGCTGTGCAGAAGCTTTTTAGTTTGATACAACCCCATTTGTCCATTTTTGGTGTTGTTCTTGAGAAAGGAATTCCTCCGGAACCTTCTGAGCCACCAAGGGCAGCCACCAAGGGTATTGCCATGGCCTGAGCCAGGGGTCAGGCAGTAGGGCACAGCCAGCAGAATCCATGGTTGACCAGCTGGCCAGCAAACACCTGGGAGACGGGACCCAACAGGGACTCTGGCCCTCAACCAGGGTCAGGAGGGCTGCAGCCCAGGATGCCGCTACTCAGAGCTTGGGCAAGGCCACGATTTTCTCTCCTCTAGAGCGGGTCATGAACCACTGGCAGGAAGACCTCATGTTTGGCTACCAGTTCCTGAATGGCTGCAACCCGGTGTTGATCCGGCGCTGCACGAAGCTGCCCAAGAAGCTCCCTGTGACCACAGAGATGGTGGAGTGCAGCCTGGAGCGACAGCTCACCTTGGAGCAGGAGATCGAGGTAGGACCTGGTCATTGGATGACTTCGGCCACGGCCAGCCCAGAGGGCCAGGGCGCGCTCTGTGGGGCAGCAAGTACTTTCTGCTGGCCGGCGCTCACGAGCCTGTCTCCAGGCTGCCTCTGCCGGGCTGCTGATGAGATCAGCTGCCCTCGGGGAGGGGGTCTTCTCCTTTCCCTGGGCATTTATGGAAAATGTCTTGTCTGGTACAGGAAGAGGCATTGAGGGTGATAATTCTCAATGCTCAGGGCTGGGAGCATATCCGTATTTTCAACATCAGTGTCACTAATTAAAAGAGCTCCCTCTTTTAGGGAGGGGCTAGTTGTGGGCCAGGCTGTATAACAGATGCTTTACACACACGGCTGCCAGGTTGTCACCAACCTTGCAAAGGTAAAGAAACTGGAGAAAGAAGCAAGCCTTATAGCAGCATAGGAAAAAGGGAGAAAATGGATGGAATTTTAACTTTCTAATTAGAAATGTTGGTGTCTTCTGCTTCTGCCTCCACTCTCCTCCCAGCCCTCCTTCTGGCTCACCTGCAGGGATCTGAGGCCCAGGGATGGCCCTTGCTCTCCAGTTGGTTGGCCTCTCCCACCAGAGCCAGGACAATAGGTCCCCTGTCCCCAGGTTTCTAGGTGGACTTCTGTTCCTGGTCACCATGTCTTGTTTGCTCGGCTTGCCTTGGGGCTCCAGCTAGAGAGGGATGGTCTGTGCCATCTCTGGACAACAGGCCCAGCCCCCATTTCCTGCCCACCTGACTCTAGAGGGCCACCTGCCCAGCTGACCGTCCCCTGCCCCAGGGCACATGGTCCCAGCCCCCTCACCCTGGACAGCCCGGGCCTCAGGACACTACCTGGTCACATGGACAGCTGACCAGGGCCGTGCACGCCCCCACACAGGCACACACTCATGCACGCATGCACACTCAGCAGCATTCCCTTGTAGATTTCATTTCTGGCCAGATTAACAGAGATTCAGTGGCTGTAGGTTCCATACTTCAAGTCACAAAATCCTACAACCTTGAAAGCCACAGAATTGTAGAATGGGAAGGGACTGTGTAGCCCTCTGGAAGGTGGACAGCTTCTGCTTGTGAATCCTTGCCACCTCCAGGGCCAGCGGTTGTGGCTGTCTTTGTCACAATGGCCACCTTTCCTCTGAGTCAGGGTCTAGAGGCTCAGCTGTGGTTTTGGTCACAAAGCAATAATCCCATAGCCACCACTGACTAGAATCTTACATGCCAGCCATCTCTCACACACACACCACCCATCTCTCACACACATACCTGTCATCTCTTACACACACACCTGCCATCCCTTACACACACACCTGCCATCTCTTACATACACCACCCATCTCTTACACACACCTGCCATCTCTTACACAGACCTGCCATCTCTTACACACACCACCCATCTCTTACACACACACCTGCCTTCTCTTACACACACCACCCATCTCTTACACACACACCACCCATCTCTTATACACACACCTGCCATCTCTTACACACACACCACCCATCTCTTACACACCATCCCTTATACATACTTCCCATCTCTTACACATACTTTCCATGTCCTATAGCACTGTTCTTAATTCTCTGAATCAGTCATTAGGGCCAGGAAAATGGAGCCCGTGGACCAAAAGGAGAGGACAGGGATGCCAGACTGACAACACTAGTATCCAGTGCAGCATCCCAGAACATCAGAACTAAGAGATAGATCTCCCCCCTCACTTTTTAGAAGGATGGCACTGAAACCCAGAGAGAGGAGGTGACTTGGGATAACAGAGCAGTGCCTCAGGCACGAGCCCAAATTCTAGGCCTCCTGGTTCCCAGGGCCGCCTGTTAGCCTGGCATTCATCACCTTAACTAACCTGGGTCTCCTCGAGACTGGGTTGGCAGCCAGTCCTGGGTAGTGCTCACGGTGGTCATGTCCATTCTGACCGTCCAGCTGTCCAGCCCATCACAGGAGCCCACCCAGCCCTGTGACCCACCAACCCAGTGTCTCTACCTTCTTGACAAGGTGATCCTGAGGAGCCCAGTCACACGCTCTCCTAAAACCAGCTTCTCCCCCCACTCCTGCCCTGGTGAGCAGTGGGCACAAACCCCCTCCTCCCCACCCCTGCCCACACACACTGCAGACAGACAGCTCAGAGCTCAGCACTGATGCCACGTGATTGCCAAGGTCCTTCGAGTCGAAAAAGGAGGAAGATGGTGGCCAGGTCCTTAGCTCCTGCCTGGTGTTTGGTCCCCCTCAGGGGGGATTCCTGAAGCACGTGCTGCGCAGTCCAGCGTGCCCTCTGCAGAGTGTGGACACACACCTCACCTGAGCACCCGTGGACCTGGCTCTGCAGCACTGCGGATGCCCCTCTCCGGCTGCACCCATTCCTTGCTTGAAATAAGAAAGGCTTTAGAAGAAGCGCCACCCATCCTCCTCCCTCAAATTCTGGCCTGAGCAGGCCCCAGCTTTATGAAAAGAACCCTCACAGCACTCAGGTAGGGCTCCCTGTGGAAGACTGATCTATATTCTGCAGTGTGGCTTTCTTCCTTCCCCACATCCCAGAACGTTGCCTTTTTTTTTTTTTTTTTAAGTATAACCACCACAGAAAAAGAGCCTGAATCAGGAGTGTCCACAAGCTCAATGAATTTTCACTGAGTGACCTCACTGTGCCACCAGCCTCAGACCAGGCCACAGGACACACCATCCAGGGACACACACCCTTTCTGCCCCTGAAGAGCCTACCTGCCCCCAAGGCCTAAGGACCCCCCAGGACCCTGCAGACCCCTGCCTCTGTAGACGCCGCCCTTGCAGATGCCCCTGCAGAAGCCTCCACCCCCAAAGACCCAGCCCCATTTCTCCTCCCAAGGGTGATGACCTGTCGTGACACTATGTAAGTGCAGGCCAGCAGCGGTGCTCTTCAGAATTTGTGTTCTCTTGTCTATCTCGTCTGCACCCTATCTGCTTCCTTATTACGCTGCCGCTCTGGGGGGTCGTCCAGCATCTTCCATGAGGGTCATGCAGCTTCCAGCGACAACACTTGCAGACTGGGCCCCTGCCATTCCTCACATCACCAGAAAACCGCCACAACCTCTGAGCACTCTGGATGCAGATCAACCCAGAGTCAGAGAACAAAACTGTACATTCGGAGCTCCGGTCAGAAGCCAGGAGCCTCTAAAGCTGTGTCTCCCTCTGCCGAGCCTGGTTCCTGGCTCCATCTCTGGCTGAGACTGACAGGGCTATATTTCCTCTTGCCGCCTGCAGCAAGGGAACATCTTCATTGTGGACTTTGAGCTGCTGGATGGCATTGAAGCCAACAAAACAGACCCCTGCACCCTGCAGTTCCTGGCGGCGCCCATCTGCTTGCTGTACAAGAATCTGGCCAATAAGATTGTCCCCATCGCCATCCAGGTAGGCCGCCACCCTGCTCCTTTCCTGGATGGCTCTGCCCTCAGCAGCCAGGGCTTGGCGGGGAGTTTCCTGGGTGTCTCCACCTGAACCTCCAGGAGGAGGTGGCCACTCTGCCTCGCATCTCCTAGGGAGGGTGCGGAAAGCCGAAGGCTCTGCCAGGTGGGCAGGAAAAACAAGAACCTAGGGCTTCCTGCCAGCGGTGGGGAGGGCCGGCCAGGAGAAGCAGAAAGGGCTCCCCTCCCCAAGATACACTCGACAGATTCCTGCTGAGGACTTGGCCTGGGATAACATACTACACCTCTTGCTCCCGCCAAGCCTCCTGACCAGGGGCCCCAAGTCAAAACACCAAAAGGGGTCTGGTAGGTGAGGCTGTGAGATGAGCCGAGACTGAGGCCACCAGGGGGCACCAGGGAGGCTGGGGTCAGGAAGGGGCCAGTCCTGCAATGCTGCCTTCTAGTGCCCAACGGTTCTCGTTTCTACCAAAGATGGAGGAGGAGGAGAAAGAGGAGCAGTTTGGGTGAGAGGAGGCAGGGGCAGAGCACCCTCTCTGCCACTCCCTGCTGTTCTCTGTTCCTCAGAGCACCAAGCATACCGTGACCGCTGGTGTGCAGACAGCGGGAAGGAGTACCCAGGACAGGACCAGGAGTAGGTCTGTGAAGGGGGCTACTGCCCAGGGGCCCCTGTGGGGAACAGAGGGACAAGCAGTCTGCAGACTTGACCTTGAGCCAGCTGTGAACCGGGCATTGAGTGCTATGGGCAGAAGGGCCGCTGGCTTGCTCAGTGCTAACCCCATGACAAGACTGTCCCAAAGGTTAGCCTGCACAGTCCACAATCCCTTACTCTCAATTCTGAAATCTAAGAAGTCCTAAAACGGCTAGGTTTTTCAAAAGTTTGCACCAAATTCACTGGCAGCAAAACTTGCTCTGAACTAAAAGGAGAGACTGTTTAGAAGTTTTACCCCATCCAATGTGGTATGCATGTCTATCATAGAGAAGTACTGATGCGTTTGATTGTAAAATATTATGTTGCCCCAGACCCAGGGCAAGGGAGGCGGGAAAGATGGGGGCAGGAGTAGAAGACCAGAGCAACATGCTCTAAGCACCTCACCTGCCCCTTGCTGGTGCTTTTGGGCCATCTTAGTCACTTGCCATCTCTGGGAGGTAAGTAAAGAGTGTGGCAGGTGGAGGAACCAGAGCTCAGAGAGGCTTAGTAAGGTGTCCAGTGTCCTTCAGCTAGTAAATGTTGTCACTGGGGTGGGAAATGCACCATATGCCTCTGCCCTCCTCCACGATCCTCTCATGATTCCAAGACCACTGTTTAAGAAATTTGGACTCTTCTGGAAGCTTTCCTATAGCTGTACAGAACAAAGTATTACCATGTATTTTCCTTCTTCAATATATCAGCTCAACCAAATCCCAGGAGATGAAAACCCAATTTTTCTCCCTTCGGATGCAAAATATGACTGGCTTCTGGCCAAAATCTGGGTGCGCTCCAGTGACTTCCACGTCCACCAGACCATCACCCACCTTCTGCGCACACACCTGGTATCTGAGGTTTTTGGCATTGCCCTATACCGCCAGCTGCCCGCCGTGCACCCCATTTTCAAGGTACGGCAAGCTACCAGTGCCCTCAGCCAGTGAAGGAGGGCATTGGCATATGGTGAGGGGGCTGAGGGAGGGAGGGAGGCGGGGCACTGGCACCCCCACAGGGCTGGGGCCAAGAGTAGCCAGCAGAGAGGGGCCCTTGGAGGTGGTGCTACAGCTCTGAGCCTGCTGGTTCCTGAGAACATGAGGCCTGGGCCTGACAGGGCCTGGCTGGCCTGGGCGCAGAGGGTGAAGAGGCAAATGAGGTCAGTGTGACCCTTGTCTGATCCCAGGCGCCACCCTCACTGCCCCTCTCTTCCTGAATCCTACTGGCACTGACTGCTGGGATGATGCAGGCGCCAGAGCCCTCTCTGGGCCCGTCTCCCCATCTGTGCAGCGGGGAGCAGAGAGTACCCCTGCCTCATAGGATTCCTGTCAGAACCAAAATAGTTAACAAATTCCAAGAGCTGAAAATAGTACCTAGCACACAGTTCAGCTCTATACGAGTGCAGCTATTATCATTTTCATCATTATCACGTCACTAAGCATCAAAGCTGCGGTCCCCAGGCCCCAGCATCTCCTCTGACCTGCACTTCCTCCCTCAGCTCTGGCATCACCCTTCCTCAGTGGATGGGGGTGCGGGGTGCTGGGGTCTCTGGGGCACGTGGTGGGGGTGCAGACCTGGTCGGGTGGCCTGGCCAGGCCTCCTGTGAGGCCTTCTTCTGCTCTTCCCCCAGCTTCTGGTGGCACACGTGCGGTTCACCATCGCCATCAACACCAAGGCCCGCGAGCAGCTCATCTGCGAATATGGCCTCTTTGACAAGGTGGGCACCTCCCATCCACCTCTGTGCAGGGCCCACCTCTCCAAACCTCCACCCCCTGGGCCAGGTTTCCTCTCAGGAGACAGGCACCTGGGCGCTAGGGTGGCGGTGGGTGCCTAGGAATGATGGGAGGTGCTCAGAGCGAAGGCTCCTCAGGTCCTCTGGCCAGTCTCTGGCCCTTCCCTACGGGTGAGCCGTCCCCTCCCGAATGCACTGCCTGCTTCTCAGCTCTTCCTCACCTGGCCTGTGTCGCCCCTGTAGCCTCCTCCTGCTGCTCCCTCGTCCTCTGGCTTGTGACTGTGGATCCTGCCTCCTGGCCCCCATTCCTTCCTGCTCTGCTGCCCCCACGGAGCACCACCTCCGACCCTCTGCACTTCTGGGCCGGCGCTCCCATCCCCCCCACAGCTGGGCCTGCTACCCAACCCTTAAGTTCTCCCAGGCAGCACCTTGCCGGTTCTGACCCTACGGCCTTGCCAAGCCCGGACCCTCCCAGCAGCCCTCACCGGCCCTTCCTCCTCTCCCGGCTCCCGTTAGTGAGGCAGCCCGCTCATCAGCAAGGCTGAGCCCCTGGGCAGGCTGCAAATGACCAAACCCAAGTCATACCAGCTGAAGCTGGAAAAGAAGTCTGTTCTCTCAAAACCCTGGACATACTAGAGGTGAGGGGGCTTCCGACCCCTCCCAAAATGGACCCAGGAGCTCAAATAATGGCCCTAGGGGACAAGTACACTGGCTGGGACTCTTCCACTCTTGAAACTGGGTGGACGCCATTCTCCCAGTCAGGCTCTGTGGACAGGTGTTCCCCCCGGGGAGGCGGAATGGGACCTCATCACAGGGAGCTCCAAGCTCACGTCCCCACGCAGTGATCGTCCTCTCCCATCCAAACAGAAAGTCCACAGAGCAACTCCCATCACTCCAGCTTGGGTCAAACGACCCTGTGGACCAACACGTGGCACCCCAGTACCTACGGCGTCCTTTCGAGGTTCTGTGGCCTGACTGCTCAGCCACAGTGTGTGCTGGAATGAGAACTGGGATGCCTCCTTGTGCATCTCCCCAGCCCTCACCTAAGCAAACACAGGCCCTCAATAGAGTTGTGTGGCCCTGGGGGCTGGGATCTGCCCCTTTCTTGAGCCCAAAGCTCAGGTCACTGCAGTGCTTGCGCTCTGGGCAGCCTGTGCGCAGAACGAGAGCCCTGCCCGCCCTCCCACAGCCGCCCCCAGTCCCTCCACACACCCCCCTGCTGCAACCCCTGAGGTTAGATGGGGCCTCTCTAAGCTCTTCCCTGGGCTGCCTGGGTATTCTCGGAATTAAACAGCCCTCCTACCCCACCTCCTAAGCCCCCAGGACATGGGCTTGCCTGTCTGCGTGCCTGGCCGCCCCAGCATCCTTTCAGTTTCTCACAGTGAGCTCTGGGGGAGCAGGCTGGCGAGGGGCGGCCAGCCTCAGCTCATGGTGCTCTCTCCCCTCCCGCTCAAGGCCAACGCCACAGGGGGCGGCGGGCACGTGCAGATGGTGCAGAAGGCCATGCAGGACCTGACCTACACCTCCCTGTGCTTCCCTGAGGCCATCAAAGCTCGGGGAATGGACAGCGCAGAGGACATTCCCTACTACTTCTACCGGGACGACGGGCTTCTGGTGTGGGAGGCCATCAAGACGTGAGTGCCTGCTGGGGCCCCGGGACCTGCTCTGTGCAGAGCGAGTGGAGGTCCTGGAGGAGGAGACGACCAGGGCATCGACAGGCCAGGCCAGGGCATGGCTCCGTGGTCAGGTCCCTGAGAGAGAGGAAGGTATGTGGGTGGGGGTGGGAGTGAGTGACCCGAGTCTGGACGTTAAGGAGTAAGTCACAGGGTCACCAGTGGAGCCCTGCCCTGGGGCCCAGGGACGCGGTTCTGCAAATCCTGGCCAGGTCACCTGCACCTAGCCGGGCCCCTCCTCCTGAGCCAGGTTCACGGCCGAGGTGGTAGGCATCTACTACAAGAGTGACCAGGTGGTGGTCGAGGACCAGGAGCTGCAGGACTTCGTGAAGGACGTGTACACGTATGGCATGCGGGGCAAGAAGACCTCAGGTACAGACCACCTCCGGCTCTATTCCTGGCTGGCTCTTCTGTGCTTCCCTGCACCTCTGACTTTCCTTGGGCAGCGCTGGCCCATGGCATCCACCTTAGTGCCTGGTGCTGGGGCCAGAGCCCCCAAGGGACCCCTGCCCACCACTGTGTCTGAGGGGGACACCTCAGGGATTTACTGCAGTCACTGAGAACCAGGGTCGGAAACATCAGGAACACTGGGCCATTGTCCCCTCCCAGTGTCTTGCCCATGCCAGGGTCCCCCAAGCCCTTGTGTAGGGGAAGTCAGGGCCTGGGGGAGGGGCAGGGGGAGGGTGCCTGTGGGTTATCGGTCCACTGTGCCCCCTGTCCCCCAGGGTCAGGGCCTCAGCCAGCCCCTGGCTCTGCCCTAGGTTTCCCCAAATCCATCAAGACCAGAGAGCAGCTGTCAGAGTACCTAACAGTAGTGATCTTCACAGCCTCAGCCCAGCACGCAGCGGTCAACTTTGGCCAGGTAGGCAAACGCAGGGCAGGTCCTCTGGGCGGGACATTGCCAGTCACCTTGACTGCTGCTGATGGGCCCAGACAGAGCCCCCCCCCCTTTCCTAGTCTTCTGGGGCTGATCTCAGGCAGCCTCGGGGCCAGAAACTGGATGTTCCCTGAGTGTATTCTGCCCACTAAACCAAGGGCACCAGCCAGAGAGGGGTACTGTGGGCTGGCCGTGCTGGAGCAGGAGGTGACGGGAAGGAGGGTGGGAAGCATCTGGGTGGTTGCTCTCTCTGTGGGGCAGCTAGGGCAGGCCCGCTGCGGGTGGGTGGCGGCTGGCTGAGGAGGGCCCCCCCCCATCTGTGGCTGCCCCTGCAGTATGACTGGTGCTCCTGGATCCCCAATGCCCCCCCAACCATGCGGGCCCCACCACCAACGGCCAAAGGTGTGGTCACCATCGAGCAGATCGTGGATACGCTGCCAGACCGTGGCCGCTCCTGCTGGCATCTGGGCGCAGTGTGGGCACTAAGCCAGTTCCAAGAAAATGAGGTAAGCAGGGGAAACAAACATTCTGCCCCCTCTAAGGGGCAGGTCGCCCAGATTAACCCATTCCTCCATCTCAGATCTCAGGGCTTTGCGATTCAGGGCTTAGGCTGGACACCTGTTCTCTTGACTTCCAAGGCTGGGGGTGCCCAGGTGGAGCTCAGGGTGGGGGAGGGACAGGAGAGCACAGGGATTCTGCTCCACTGGTGACCACCCAGAGGGGACAACTAAGAGTTTCCAGGGTATCCTGCCAGACATTCCCATGCACATACACCCTACTGACCCTAATGTCAAAGCTGGGTATTTCAGTATCTCAGACACAACCCCGTGGCATTAGCTCAGTGTCATACAGAATGACTACCTGTTCAGCCAGCCCCAGACCCGTGGGCATTTTATGAGGCACTGAGGTTTCTTTGGGGACTCTGCTGATGTGTGGGTCCCTCACTAACATCTTTGTATATGTGTGTCTGCACATGTGTTCAGTAGGGCCAGATGACATGTTCCTAAATAGAGGAATTTCTGAGTCAGAGACTGTTGAGACTGATCTGTTCTCCATAAACTAATCCCAAATCCCATCCTTTCCAGCTCTGGGTATGAAACTTGCCAGTTTTAACAATCCAATAATTTTGAAAGAGATCAATGTAGTTTTAATTTGGATACATGTGTGTGAGTGTGGAAATGAGCACAGCACCACAACAGGGCCCGGCTGTGGCTGTCCTGGGCCGGAGAGGCTAGCGCTGGCCCCATGCCCCTGCTGCCCGGAGACCAGACAGGAAGGCAGGAGTGCCGCAGAGGACGGGGCCCAGCAGAAGCACACTGGGCCTGCACCGTCCCACGCGGCGGGACAGCTGTTTCTCCCATTTATCTGAGACCCCCAGACTAAGGGCGTTCTTGGGGTACTCTCAGCAGGTAGCAGGGGGTGAAGAGGGGGAAATGAGCACATGCTCCCTCACTCATTTCCCCAGGAATGGTCTCTGGGGTGGGGGTGGGGGGGACAAGGCCTGTCAGTTCACGTCACCTTGGCAAAAATTAACCTGTCTTTCTGTGTCTTGGCCCTTAGCTGTTCCTGGGCATGTACCCAGAAGAGCATTTCATCGAGAAGCCTGTGAAAGAGGCCATGGCCCGATTCCGCAGGAGCCTTGACGCCACCGTCAGGGTGATCGCTGAGCGCAACAAGAACAAGAAGCTGCCCTATTACTACTTGTCCCCAGACCGGATTCCCAGTAGCGTAGCCATCTAAGTGGCCGCCTCAGCCAGCTGCACGTGCCAACGGCCAGCTGCTCGAGGCCGAGCTGAGCACCAGACTCCAGGCCGCCCGGGCAGGCGGGCTCTCAGGTGGTCTCGGGTCAGACCTCCTGGCAGCTTGCTCCCCCGAGACTGCCTCGGTTCCTCAGGGCCCAGGCTGACTGGCTTCAAACCAAAGGCTCCCCAGGGTCGGCCATGTTATGCCTCAGCTTCAGTGCATTTTCCAGTTTGTTCCTCGATCTTTAGTGAATCCCATCCTTTAACCAAAGTGGGTACACTGCAGGGATCCGTCCTACACAGAGCAGGACGATGCTGCTTCCTGCCCTATGGCTCGCTCAGCGCTTCCACACCAGGCAGCGGCAAGAAGTCAGGACGACTGATAGGTGTTTGCGCTTGATGGCAGGCCATGGAATGATTCTTTTCTATTTATGCTTCATCCAATTTCTTGCATATAGTAGGTGCCCAAATAAATCCGTGTTGAATGGATGAAGAACTGGTTGTCATAAAAGTAAAGGAGTGCATTTAAAACAAGTCTCTGTCCACATGTTATGTTCCAGTCACCCCAAACAACTCACATCCCCTCTCCCACCAAAAAGAAGAAAGAAAGAAAAGCCATAATCACTGTGATTCCATCTGGGCAAAAGCTCCACCCACCCACAAACCCCAGTCTAGACAGAAGGTGGTTTTTCCCTCTTCGTTGCTCAGAAAGCTCCTACGTTTTCTTCAGAACACATCCCTAAAATCATCCACCCCGGGGAGGCATCTTTGATTCTCATCTCCCCACCCGCCCCCGCCAAGGCTTTGTCCGAACCTCTGTTGTTATCTTCCCACATGGCCTCTCCCTTGAACCCAGAGCTCCTGCAGGACAAGGAACTCACCTTACTTGTGTGCCCAGGGCTGGCACAAGGCATCAGCATGCTGCTCCTTCATTGTCCTCCTGCAAGGCACCTGACAGGTTCTAGGCACTATCCTGGAAGCTGCAAGAGAGGACTTGACTTGTAAAATGCATTTCTGTCCCCACACCCAAGAAGCACAGCCAGCCCTGAACTTGGGCATAGCGATCCGCTGTGTCCTTCTACACACTTACCCGACCTGGCTATACACTCCGATACACTTATGCAACACAGTCCTTGGCTTCAGAATCTGATCGCCAGGGTCTCCAGAATTTCTGGAAGGTGTACCAATGTGCTAGGCCAGAAGTTCAATGTCTACTAGGTAAAAAGGTCCCACTAGGACCAGTAGAGCATGGGAGAAGGCATGCGGGAGAAGGCTCCTGAAACCACAAGTCCCTCTGAGGAAACTTGACCACTGGGATGGGGACAAGAGAGAGTGAGGCCTGGACATTTACTGGCCCAGACTCCCTACCATCCCTCTAAGAACTGCCCACACTGAGTGACCTTGGTGGTGTACTCCATAATCCTATGATCATGTTAAAGGCACTCACTCAGCTCCATGTCCCCTCGAGGGCCAATGTACCAACTTTTAGAACCCGCAAGGCCATGTGAGCAAAGGAAGGAAGAGGAGTAGGCAGGAATGATGATTGCAGGTCTGATCCTGTGGGTGCAAGCAGAGAGGGAAGGTGGGTCTGGGTAGAATGGACTCCAGACTGCAGGGCACCTCAAAGAAATCCTCACTCAGCTAACGTGGAGTCCTCAAAGTGGCCCATTATAGAAATCTTGCATCAGGAAAGACAAAAATGGTCTTGCATGAAGGTCACAACAGACCCAAAGGTGTGGCAGTTGGGCTGTTGATTAATTATGTTGTCCACAGCTGGCCCTTGGCCCTGCCTGTTTCCCCGCAGCTGCATGTTTAGTCGCACACCCCAGCACAGCTACCAGACAGGAAAAACCCCACTTGTGTGCACAAACCCCATCTAAACCTCTGGCTGACCCCTAGGCCTAGCATGCATGGGGCAAAGTGCAAACAGCTCAACAGAGGATGAAAGAACTAAAGCAAGATTTAAACTTTTAAACAGTTTTCAGTTTAAGCTCAAACCAAGTTAACCACTTGCTTTAAAAAAAAAAAAGTCCTTTTCAGAGGAATATAAGAGAACTCAGAATCCCCACAAAATAATATTCACAATAGCCAGGGCACAATCCAAAATTATTCAACACAAAAGGAAAATGTGACCTACTCTCAAGGGAAAAGACCACCAAGAGAAACTGATCATATGTGATGGCACAGATGTTGGAATCAATAGATAATGATTCAATGAAGCTTTTATACCTCTGCTCTGTGGGTAATGGAAATATACTACCAATTCATGAAAGGATAGGAAATCTCAGAACTATACACTGTAAAAGAGAAGGAGGAGGATAAGAGAGGGGAGAGGAAGAAAAAGAATCATCATCAGATGGAAATTCTAGAACTATAAAAATATCTGGAAAAAATAAGTAATCTAGCAGAACACAGACAAGAGAGCAAGAAGTCAGTGAACTTGAAAACAGATCAATAGAAATGATCCAATCTGAAGCAAAACAATTTTTTTTACATGAACAGAGCTTCAGAGATCTATGTGACAATATCAAAAGGTTTAACATACATGTAATTGGGAGTCCCAGAAGGAAAGGGGAGGTAAAAGACAATGAATGGGGCAGAACAAATATCTGAAGAAATAAAGGCCAAAAATTTTGCAGATTCGGTGAGAGACAAATTTATAGCTTCAAGAAGCTCAGCCAAACCCAAGCCCAAGCAGAATAAATACAAAGAAAACCATACTACAGTCAAAGGAGAATTAAAGAGACTACACAGAATTCTGTAACCAGCAAAAAATATTTCTCAAGTATAAAAATGAAATAAAGAAATTTTCAGGTAAAATAAAATGAAGAGAATCTACTGCCAGCAAATCTACACCACCAGAAATGCTCCCACGGAAACTCAGATCCTCAGGAAGGATAGGACAGTATCAGATGTGGTAAATATTTGGTAAATGTAAATGACTTTCTCCCCTCCTCCTCTTCCAAAATATATATGATTATTTGAAGCAAACATTATGAAACTGTCACGTGGCATTTATTTATTTGTTTGTTTTATTATTATCTGCCCAAGGGGTACAGGTCTGTGAATCATCAGGCTTACATCTTTCACAGCATTCACCAAAGCACAAACCCTCCCCAATGTCCATAACCCATTCACACTATCCCTACCCTCCCACCCCCCAGTAACCCTCAGTTTGTTTTGTGAGATTAGGAGTCTCTTATGCTTGGTCTCCTTCCCCATCCCATCTTGTTTCATTATTTTTCCCTCCCTAACCCCCACGACCCCCTACCCTGCCCCTCAAGTTCCTCATATCAGAGAGATCATATGATAATTGTCTTTCTCTGATTGACTTATTTCGCTCAGCATAATACCCTCTAGTTCCATCCACGTCGTTGCAAATCACGTGGCATTTATAATACATGTTAAGCACAATATGAAGATAGCACCAAAGACAATGGGTGTTAATAGACTATTTCAGGCACATGGTTTCTACATCTTACATCAAGGGGTACAATATTAATTCTAAGTAGTTTGTGAAATTTTAAGTAGGTAAATTATAACTTCTAGACCAAGGATTAAAATAATGTAAAGAAGTATAGCTAAAAACCAAGAGAGGACTTAAAATGGAACTCTAAAAATATATAAATAATTTAAAAGAAAGGGGGAAAAAAGAGGAACAGAGAAACAACAGAGAGGACAAATCAAATAAAATGGTAGGCACAGAACCAACCATATCACTAATTATATCAAATGTTTATAAGGACTAAAAACTCCAGCTAAAAGGCAGAGATTATCAGAACAATTTAAAAAATCAATATCCAACTACATACAATATACGAGATATATATTTTAAATCCATAGCAGGGTCAAACATATTTTTCCTTGTAAAATATTTTAGGTTTGGTAGGCCACATACAATCTGCTGCATTTTTTTAAATTTTATTTTTTTTTAAGATTTTATTATTTTTTTGACAGAGACACAGCAAGAGAGGAAACATAAGGAGGGGGAGTGGGAGAGGGGAGAACAGGCTTCCCACAGAGCAGGGAGCCCGATGTGGGGCTCGATCCCAGGACCCCAGGATTATGACCTGAGCCAAAGGCAGCCATTTAACGACTAAGCCACCCAGACGCCCCCCCTGCTGTATTTTTTTTTTAAATAAACTTTTAAAATTGTAACTGAGCCTGGGTGGCTCAGTTAATCATCTGCCTTCAGCTCAGATCATGATCTCCGGATCCTGGGATCAAGCCCCACATCAGGCTCCCTGTTCATCAGACAGTCTGCTTCTCCCTCAGCCTTTGCCTCTGCTCCTTCCTGGACTTGTGCTCACGCTCTCACTCTCTCTCTCCCTCAAATAAATAAATAACATCTTAAAAAAAATAAACTTAAAAAATACCCTCTAAAAAATAAATTTAAAAATATGGTAAAACACGGGGTGCCTGGGTGACTCAGTAAGTTGAGCATCTGACTCTTGGTTTTCACTCAGGTCGTGATCTCAGGGTCATGAGATCGAGCTCCCCATTAGGCACCATGCTCAGCGTGGAGTCTGCTTGAGACTCCCTCTCTCTCCTCCCCCGCCCCACCCACTTACTCTCAAATAAATAAAACCTTTTAAAACTAAATTAATTAAATAAAATTGTAAAACACATTCCTAGATCGAGAACTTGACAAAAATTGGCCATGGGCTGGATTTGGCCAGTGGGCTATAGTCTGTCAGCCTTGGTATGAAAAGATAGATAAGGCAGCGCCTGGGAGGCTCAGTCAGTTAAGCGTCTGCCTTCAGCTCGGTCTCCTTAACCCCAGGGTCCTGGGATTTCTCCCTTTCCTTCAGCCTCTCCCCCTGCTTGTGCTCGCTCGCTCGCTCAAATAAATCAAATCTGTTAAAAAAATAAAAAATATAAAGATTTGTGAATGGCAAATAAACACACGACAAGAGGCACATAAAAAGATGCTCAACATAGTTAGTCATTGGGAAAATGCAAATTAAAACTACAAATGCAAATTAAAAGCAAATTACAGCTACACATCTATGTGAACAGCTAAAATTCTTTTATTTTAGGTTAGTGACTGACAACACCAAACGTTGGAAGGGTTTGAAGTAACTGAAAGCTTCACACCTTGTTGGTGGGGGACGTAAAATGGTGCACCTGCTTTGCAAAAATGTTTGTTTAGTTTCTCATAAAACTAAACATCTCTACCCTCTCTGAACCAGCATTTTATGCCTAGGTATTTACCCAAGAGAAACGAAAATGTGTCCACAAAAATAATCTCAACAGTTCTATTCATAATGGCCAAAAACTGGAAAGAACTCAAGTCTCCAACCATAAGAAAATGAAGAGACTGTTATATTTATACAGTGGAATATTATTCAACACAAAACAGGAATGTGCTGATACAGGAACATAGACAAAACTCAAAAACACTGTGCTGACTTAAAGAACCCTTACACGAGAGTGTGAGCTGCATGACCTCACCAAAATTAAGCTCCAGGACAAGCTAAAACCAAAAATCAGAACAACGATTTTGCTTCAGAGGGTATGGGGACAGGGGTGGCCTAGGATGGGGCAGTGCAGTTTTCAGGATCGAGATAACATTCTGTATCTTGACACAGAACATCTGGTTTGGGGATTCACAGGTATATATACCTGCCAAGACTCATCAAATGAAACACTTCACCGTATGTAAATTTTCCCTAAGAACAGAAGAACCATAGATAAATGTTGAATTGTAGCTAATGAGATACAAACTGAGGTGGGGTAAAGGATATATTCTGGTTGCAGTTTACTCAGAAAGGCATTAAAAAAGCGAGGTGATGGAAGGATAGTGTAATGAAGATGAAGATACATGGTAAAGCATATATAGCAAAATGTTAACTACAGAATCTAGAGTATATGAATTCTCACTAGGCAATTATTTAAAATTTTATATTAAAATTTTTCATAATAAAATGGACAAAAAAACGAAGAGCACTTATTTGCCAGTTCCATCAAACCAGAGTTACTGTTCTTTCACCATAAAAAGCCCCTATGATTTAATGTAAAATATACCCAGAAACCCAAGAGAAATGGCCAAGGCATGGAAAGTCACACAAGCAGACACATACAGTAAACAAAACTCAATCTCATCTATCCAAGAATGCAAAGTAAAACATCAATGAGATAAGAGGGAAGACAATCATTTTAGTAATGATATAAAAAAGACCTATATGATACAATATAAGGAAAGACTGAAATTCTCATAAGTGAGTCATTCTGGAGGGTGCTTTTGCCACTTAAATGCCTTTACCCCTTTCTCTACTTCTAGGAATTTATCTTCCAAACTGCTCCCCACTCCACACACACACGCCCACGCGCGTACAAAGATAAATGTCATGGATGTGGACTTTAGCCTTTTTTCTAACATCGTAAGGCAAGGAAGCAACCTAAACATCCATATCAGTATCCAGTTGTTAGGTGAAAAAAGCCAGATGTCACGTGACTGCAGTAAGCAACAAGCATTTCCTAGATCTCTCAGACATGTGAAGAGTATGTGATGCCTTTACTGCATGACTATGGCCCAGAACCCCTGCCTTCCCGGGATCCAGCACTGGGTTCCCGCTCAAGGCCTTTCGGAAAAAGGGCTGTTTGATGTTCTGCCTTTTTTTCTCCCCATGCTGACCATTTTGCTTATTGCATGCTTACCCCTCCCCTCGGGATGTTTCATCAGACGTTTCATCTCTTCCAAAGTGACCAGCCACTCGCAGTCATCTGGGCAGTTCTACTACAGCTTCCGGGCTCATCTTTCTCCCACCAGCCTGACACCCCAAATAATGAGCAGTAAGTATATCAATATGTCAGTCTGTTAAGTTTACTTACAAAACGGGAGACAGGCCTGCGAGTAGTTTGCCCCCCCACCCCCGCCAGCAGAAGTGTTCCAGGTCCCGGCCCTTACCCCATCACTGTGTGGCTGCTGTTAAAGGGCAGAGAGGCCTGGGGACAGCATGGTCAAGCCCGTGTGCAATAAGACCCCACTGGGCATCTCTTCAGCCAAACTCAAAAATTTGGTGGATCCCCAAAGCAGAGAGGCTCCCCTCGGGCAGCACCCCCACCTCACCTTCTCACAGAAGATTCCTTTCAGCTCCACCCTCCTCAGCCCTCCAACCAACAGTCCAACACTCCCTCCCTCCCTCCCTCCCTCCCTCCCACAGGCACATACCTGTTCAGCTCCTCCGTGGTCGCGTCCTCCTCCAGAGGCCTCAGCAGCTCCCGAAGTCGGGCAAGGATGCTTGGCAAAGTATCCTCCTACTTAGCTCCCAAGTCTCCCGGTAGCTACTGCGGTACCCTTAACTGGTGGACGATTCTCTGGGATCACCTAGAGGACAATACGTACAGGCCAATCCTGGCCTCTGTTTTCACCTTAGGCACACAGGTAAAGGTAGGTGCCTGCCCTCAGCATGCACAGCCCTGTGAGCAGTTTGCAGGATCGAGACAGGAGGATCCGTGACACCGCTGTGACTCAGGGAGGCTCCATCAGAAACTGGGAGATACAGCCAGGCTGAGCAATTGCCAGAACCTCCCTGGTTCTCCTACTCAGCTAGGCTGCGGCTCAGTAAGTGTTTCAACAGATAAGGCGAGTTAGGCAATAATCAACTCCTCCATGGTCACATCGCCATATACACCCTGAACTTGAATCTGCCTTCTCTCAGGGCAGAGTCCAAGTAGAGCCTAGATGTCTGAAGCAAGCACACCTGTGTGAGCTACTTCCGTCTTCACTCCCACGCCCCCATGCTCCCCTGGACCCACCCCCTCCCCACCGACCAACCACCAGTGTCTGGGGGAGCCATCCCCCCTGCAGGGACAGGCAGAGGAAAATGGGTACCTCCAGAGATTGCATGATTTTCTTCCCAACGTGCAAGCCAGAGGATCTTGGGAAGGGGATCCGAACGACTGGAATGCCTGCCGATGTTCCCAGCCGTCTTGCAGGAAAACACTTTGATGGCAAAATCCCTTTTTAAAGAGATGCTTTATTGCTGCAATTAGACACCCCATGTATAACACAAACAACCCCCCCAGAGAATGATTCAAGTGGTAATACTGAGAAACAGTGAACATACACAAAAGGATACAAAACCAGACATTTAGATAACTAGAAACTTCACAAGAAGATCTTCAAATGTGAAGTGCCTTTTAGAAACTACACCACACGTGCCAGTGTAAATTTGGTTTTTATTAACAATCAGCTTTCTATAAACATTGCCTCTAAATAGGTGAATAGCTGCACAACTTAATTATGTCCAAAACAAAGATAAATGCTTTTCTTTCCCTATGTTTCGGTCTTTCCTTGGGCTGGAAAGGGAAGCTGCATATTTCCAATTGGATTCAAAAGGGAAAGTATCCAAAAAGTGTCTTTGCATCAGGCCAAATGCACAGCATCACAGCTCCCGGCCCTGCGGCATCCAGGCCCCCTCCAGCCCTGCAGCCAATCCACCAGGCAGCAGAAGCAGCCCCAACTGTGCAGGCCCTACCTGAGGCTCTGGGGCTGGCCCACTGCCTGCGGCCTGTGTGTCTGCAACCAGGTAGGGCACACCAGCAAGGCTGAAAATTAGACCCATAAGACTGAGAAGAGCGGGATGAGGCAGAAAAGGAGACAGAAGAGGCCCAGAGCAGGATGAGACCTTTGATAGTTTCCAGAATTTCTTAAAATCAACTCAGGCACAAAAACCAAATTCCTGCTGGCAGCCAAAGTCGGAAGCACTTGAGCCAACTTTTGAGGGAACAGAGGCCAAATCAGAGGGCGGACTGGCAACACCCCTGAGGCCACTTCCCTCTCCTCCCAGCCTGGCCCCCAAGTACCAGCCTTCCAGGCCCCGAGACCACCAGCTCATCCCACATTTCTGGTTCAGCCAAGTGTTGTCCTCCCACCAGAGCCACATGCAGGAGGACAAACTGGGGAATAACCCCCCAAAACTAGAAGGCAAGCTGCTACGACTAAAGGAACCCCTGGCAGAACTGCTGCCCCCACTAGATGGCAGCACAGCACCATCTTTCCAGAGCTTCTGGCTTCCTGGGTCCATCTCTGGGGGGATAGAGGTTAGAGCTGAGACTACGAATGGAGTCAGAGATGCTCAACTAGAACCTATGAGAAAAGAGAAAGGCAAGGAAGCATGTGTGTACCATTCCAGGCGAGGAAAGAAGGATGTGGGATGGACCATCCCCAGGCAGAAGGCTTTTTTTTTAGGAACTTGATGGAGGTGACGAGATGGTGTTAGGCCTTCCTGAAAAGAAGTGAGGATTTCACGTGAGAATTTGGTCAGGTGTGGGAGCAAAACAGCAGTCGTGGTTATAAAGGCACCTTCTGCCATAGGGGGTGCCAGCCATGACAGGCGGGCTGCCCAGAGGCTGTCCCTACCTAAGCACACTTTCCTCTCTGTAGGAAGTCTAGTGACTTTCAAGTTCAGGCAAGGGGTTCCATCAGGGAGAGGGGAAGGAATTCCACTTAAAAATCGATCCCAGTCTTCACATGACTACTCATCTGCTGTAAGAGGGCAGGGACAAGGAGCCCTGCCTGGGCAGCAACTTAGGGGCACAGGCAGGGCTAGCCCAGGACTTGGCTCCCCTGAGTAGAGACACCGTGTAGCTGCCTGGCGTCCCCAGGCTGAGAAGGGGTGTGGGTAATTGCACTTTGGGGCACAGTGAACACAGGCACGGACTGGACGCGGCCTGGGAGACGGAGAGAGCGAGCAGGCTGACCTATTTTCAGGGGCTGGCCACGGCTGGACAGTGCCTGCCCAGCCAGAAGGCGGCCACGGGGGGGCAGCTCCTTAGACCAGGGTCCGTGATGCCGACGAATCAGACACGGCATGGGAAGAGACAGCAGGCAGGGCAAAGCCTGTTACCACGTGCCCTGCCCCGGCACTTAGACACACTTCAGCCTCCTCCTGGCTTTCAACACGAACCAGAGCGCTTCCACTCTGAAAGCAAAGGGATCGTCTTGTGTTTGCTTCATCCTCTTAACAGGACAGGGGAGGCACCTGAGGCTCAGAGGACTGAGGGCAGAACCCCCAGGCGCCCTTCCCCTTCGAGGAGGCTTTACACATGCAGAGTCGCCTGGAGAGCAGGCACCTGGACAGATTTCTGTTACACTGCAGACCCTCCTGGCCCATTTTCCTGGAGTTGACTTCTATTTCCTGGCGAAGTGAAACTCATTTTTAAAAACAGAATTTTAAGCAGACTTTTTAAAGGGACAAAGGCCATTTGATGGTAGTGATTTTGGTTTTGTCTTATGAAAATGGTACAGGAAATAATCCCTGATGACAGAACGAACTGATCACAAGGATCCTCTCTGTCCAGTCCAGTTAAGGCGATAAATGGGTAGAGGTGTGGCTGGGGGCAGTGACCGTGGGCCACGGCAGTTTGCTGCTCACTCCTGGCCTTTTTCCCAGAGCCGGCCCGTCTGTCTCTGGCCAGGCCAGTGATCCACAGAACCTCCCCAGGAGCGGAAGCCGTCCGAGGTGGCAGGTGCCCAGGAGCAGCCCCGTGTCCATGCCCCAGACCAGGGCGGTGTGCGCTTACTCTTTCAGTGAAGCCAGCATAAACTGGAGAGGTTTGTCCGGAAAGGAGTCGTTTTTAAATATTCAGTTTTGTTCTAATTACTTCCTCTCTTTTAGATCTCACAAAACCTTTTGCAGTGTTGACCAAAAACAAATGTTTGGGGCAGGCCCATGACATAAACACTTGTCATAAAATAGGCTTGAAACCACAGGAATTAGGCTCACACTGCCATCTGGCATCCATTAATTCCCATGACATGTTAGGAAAAAGCCTCAGATCTGTTTGTCCTTGCTTTAGAGCCACAAGTCCCTTTTATGGACACAGAGTAGATGTCAGGTTTCTTAGAATACATAAGGCAAAGAGGGTTTTAGATCGATTATAATGTAAAAGAGATTATGAAAGGAAGGCTTCTAAATGAGACGTTCTTTTAAATGTCAATCCCACTGGACACACATATTACAAAATAAAGATTCTCTTTTTGTAAAGTGCTGTTTGCTTAGTGAATCACTCGCCACCATGCACAGAGCACCACAGCCCCATCTGCTCAGGAAAAAGGTCAGTGGCAGCATCGGCAGAGGGGTCTCAGCTCCCTGGTCTCTTCTCGGTGAGGAGGAAAGTCCTCTCGTCACGGCTAGACTTTCCCAAACACTCGGCGCCAGGGTGGGGACTGCTGTCAACCGGGAGAGGCCGGGCATCAAGGCCGGGGTGCCGCCCTGCCCCTGCTCTTCCCTCCGGTTTGGCATTTTATTCTCTCATTCTGCTCAGGGGCCAGAACCCAGCCAGCAACCCATCATAGAGCATCACGGGGCTCTCCCTTCCCACGCAAATGCTGGCAGAAGTGGAACCCGGCCGTGCACAGCCAATGTAAGGGCTTTCCAGAAGATTCACTAAGGAGGATTTAGAAAAAGAGAAGCCATTAAAACAGTAACCTAACCTGCCTGGTCTATGCTATTAAAGGACATAAGAAAAGGTACACAATTGGCAGTAAACAATTTCCTTCAGCTATTCTTCAATGTCCAGGAGAACTACCCCCTCCACAAAATCAGACATGAACGATTTCTGTTCCAGTGTCTTCAGGTTCTGTCCAACAAGAAGAGTTTGTGTCGGAATGACAGATTCCATGTCCATCTTTATTTTCAAAGTTGGCTTCTGTTAGTGCAGATTTTTCAAAAATATTCTTTTTGCTTGTTTCTGGACAGTTCTGAACATAGATTACTCTGTTATAAGCCTTGAGTCTCTTCCATAATTGTACATACACTTTGCACTGGACGTACATAAAAAGAAGTCCGCCGGTAAAGCCGATGGCCACAACCACCAGTTTAGTCCAAAAGGGCCACTCTAGGATTCCTGGAAGGGGAAAAACCCGGTTAGCCTATCCGCAGACCTAATTTAAGATCTGAAATAAATAAAACACAACTTCTGACCTTCCCATAACCAATGGCTTCTTCACTCATCAATTCTTGCTTCATCACGGGTGGGGAGGCAGAGGGTATCCACTCTCTTATCCTGTTGCTCTTCCAGGAGACAGTCTCTGGAGATTCTCTCTCTCCCTGATTTGATCTCTTCTGAGTGGGTTTTTTAAAAAGTGCTCACCACAGCAAAAGAAACCTCCAAAAAGGATGCTTGGTGCCTCATAACTGATCCCCCCCGCTCCAGAAACCCAGACATTTGAAGCCTGACTGAAAAACCAATCTAGAAAGACGCCCCAATCCTATGACCCCCGTGTGTTATCCAGGATGCCTATGCTGCGCTCACCTTTCACTCTGAGCACATACCTGTTGCCTGTCCGTGTTTGATCTCCTCAGTGGTACGGTCGATGAGCACATACAAGGACCAGACCACACAGGTAATGGCGATGACATGGAACGTCACCGAGCACATGATCTTCCTGCGCTCACTGGCCGTCATCTGCAACTTCTCCCACTGGAAGGACAACACACAGAGCATGAGATGCGGGACCCCAGACAGAAAGGGCCACAATGGGGGTGAGAGCATTGTAGATGGGTAAGACTGGCCTTCTCTCCCCTCCCCTTTTCGCAGACCTCATGAATTTTCCCAAATGCCAAAAGTCATTCTCCTTAAACCACTTGGCTTCAACCAGGTACCAGGCACTGGTATTCTGTCGACAGCCAACTTTTTATGCAATGAAAAGAAGCTGGGATCAAGATGAGCTATGAACCACAACCAGAAATCAATCCTCTTGTCTGCTTATTCTTGCAGGCAAACATCCAATGGCTAGCTGAAGGCCTCTATGGTTTCAGGCCTGATGAAAACAGCATGTTGGCCCCCGACCCAGGTGGCACGCATGAGACCTCCCTGCCTTGCTGACTGGAGTGGGCAAGGGGAAGAGGGTTGATGACACCACAACACACTAGCAGATGGGTCACACTACATCGTGAAGGCGATGGCAGAAGGCGCTCACTCTTTGGTCCTTTGCTACTTTGGCAGCAGCAGCTTGAAATCGATGCTAAGACTTCCTGGTATAAGCAGACTCTGCCAGTCCCATCTCCTCTAGAAGCTCATTAACTTACTCCAAAGAGCCAGATTTTCTTTTTCATTTACTGCTTTCCGAATCAGAAGAAAACACATAAGGGTAGAGAAAAAGAACAAAGTGTAAACACTCTGCATATCCTTGGCTAGCCCTAGTCATTGCCTCTTTCCAGACAGATCTAAGCAGGACAAGCTGAAAATAGAGCCTCGTGGATTATCTACATTGGTCAAAGTGCCGCAAGTCTCACTTGAGAGACCAGCACAAAGTAGGTATCCAATAAATTACATGGTCTTTATGAGGCAAAACATTTTTTAAGTAGTTTGCATCTTCCTTCTCTAATAGCCTGAATGCTTTCTGCTACGGTTTTATATAGTATCTTCTTTTGGCTTTCCTCCTAAAATACTCCTCTGCTCCCTGATCTCCTACTATTTCCTAAGATACACTCCACTCCAAGCCTTTCACACTGCCCTGAAATGCTCACCCTCACCTTGCTGGTGTATGCTTTTCTACACAATCGGACCTCTCTAAACTCCTTTCACTTTACTCCAAATCCTACTGATCCTTCAGGAATGGCTTTAGCACCCAAACATTCTGTGACGCTACCACCATTCCACCTCCCCAAGGCTCCAGCCCACAGCCCATGCTTCCTCCTCGGAATGTGTGACGTGCTCCACCACCACTTCATCTAGCCTTCACTCGGCATTGTCGTGTGTTGTGATCTGATTGTGTGATTCTCCTTGAATACACATATCAAAATTCTGAGATAAGAACGAGTCTTACTCTCCTAAACAAAACCTTATGTGCCGGGCATATAAAGAAACACACTAAACCATTTACACAGGAGGCACCAACGCAGAGGGAGCCATGATGTGGGGCCTGAAGACAGGTGCGTTGCCCATAAGGCCTGCGGTTCCTTTCTTTTCCCAGCCACCCTCCCCTTACCGACTGGCAAATACTTAGCACAGGTGCCTAACAAATAAACGTACTATGTGCTTTGTGCAGGGGAGAGACACTAATGTCTAATAACATACAGTCCTAATCAGAGACAAGACGTGAGTAGTTAATACGTATAAAATCAAATGCTAAGATGTCACAAAACGGTCTGTGGTCAAGGGCCAAACGACTCACACAGACAAGCAAGCAGGCTTAGTTTGAAGGAAAAACACATTAGGACCGAAGGGTCAGAAAGAGCTTCTTCCTGAGAGGAGGTAGCAGGAAAGAAGACCCAGAAATGATGATGCCCGTGACAGGAACGCGCGTGCCAGCACCCGCTTCTGACAGAGAGTAGCGCCCCTTGGCCAGGGGCCCTCATTTCAGAGAGCCGAGAGCACTTCTGAAGGGGTCCTGCCACGTACCTTTCTCAGAGGCTTCAGCTTGACCTCCATGATGAACTCGTACTTGCAGAGCTCACAGCAGCGCGTGTCCGAGCTCTTGATCCACTGCTGCAGGCACGTCTGGTGCACGAAGTGCAGGCTCCCCGTGCAGCGGCAGGGGGTGATCAGAGGGCTCTCCTCGTCCCCTTCACAGTGGCAGATCCTGCGGGGAGAGGGGAGCAGGCATTACCAGGAGGCCCACGTGCCAGGGAAGAGGACGCTCCGGGGGAGGGTCAGTCCCCCAGTGAAAACTTTCAACAACAAACATCACAGAAAGGACCACAAGCACAAAAACACACAAACACAGATGCGAACAGTGACTACAAACTCGAAACTTCTAGCTTACCGCACCAACATGGAAAGTCTGGAGGGCATTTGGCATCAAAGAGGAAAAAATAATATAAGAAGTGACAAAGCAGTCATTTTGGTAAGATTTAAGAACTTCACCGAAAGCTGAATTTAAGGCAACAGGGAAGCATCTTTCACAACATGTTAAAATAATTAGAAGAAAAATTTCCCTGTAAAACGGAACCAGCACTCTACTTTCCAAAAATACCAGCGACTTAGAAAGAGGATGAACTGGATTTTTAGCAGTAATCACGGGCTTCACCTTTGGACACCACACTTCACATCTCCGTCCTCCCACAGACAGTACACAGAGAAAACACAGGACCTCTCCTGGACCTGTAAACCCCATTCCAAGGTGCCGCAACTTGGTTTCTTTTTTGAGGACGCGAGAATTTTAAATCATTCATGATTTCTAAGGGTGCATGCAAGAGGATGTAGCTACTAACCTCAAACAACTTATCAGAATTTTGAGACACAGAAGGGTCTGTTCCAGCAGCGGGAGAACAGGTAGGGACGCCAGGCCTGACAGGAGCTGGGCCCGGGCCCTGGCCAGGCTCACAGCTCTCTGTTTCTGGGAGACGGGTTTTCTGATCCAACTGTTAGAAATGGTAACAGCTGGCCCGGAAGGGGCACCCAGGGAAAGGTTGGAAGAGGGAAGGTGTAAGCGTGGTGACAAAAAGCAGATTCTGAAAGATTCTAGAGGCCAGACAAGGATGCTGCACACAGGAAGACAAAGGTGGAAAGTGGAGGCAGGACCTGGGCAGAGGTGGCCGCATCCGAGTTAAAGAGAAGGAAGGAAGATGCTGCAGAATGCCGGCCTCTTCCCATTCATGCTGGGTTGCAATTGGAACAAAGGGTAATGAGGCTGGAAGGGGCAGCCAATGCTAGACATCTAGATCCTCAAGCTGGAAAATTGGAGATACTATTTTCTCTCTTTTCCTTAAGCCAAGTTTACTTATTTTTGGTTAAGAAGAGTCAGCTTGGCCTTTAATATGTGTAGCTTCTTCCTCTTTTATCATCTGTGAAACTTTTTGGGACCCAGCTCATAAAAATTTGTTTGTCAAATGATACCAATACTCCATTCTTCTGGAGAAAGCTATTAACCCACGACTGTCTACTAACCACCCATGACTTCATTTTCCTGAAACTTCACATATTAAAGCAAGATGAGGCCACCGAGGTATGGGGAGCAGAGCTGGCCAGAATGGTGGTTCTCGGCAAACCAACCTGCAGGCATCCCCTGACGTGGACACGCGAGAGATGGGGGGGCATTTTTCAGAGGGGGTAGAAGGACAATCCAGGTCACTGTCCTTCTCCACTGAGCAGAGGGGCGCCCGCAGCACCTTGCTCTTCCATTTTGCAGATGTGCTGTCCTCAAAGACATCGTCGTCTCCCATGTCATCGGAGCAGAAGCCCGCGCTCCCCGCCAGCCCGCTGGAGGACTTGGCAGTGTGCAGCGGGGCGGCACGGCTCTCCAGCTCCTGGAACCTGTGCAGGCTGCTGGCGCTCGAGCCGTGCGAGAGCGAGAGCAGGTACCGGAGCAGTCGCCGGCTCCGGGACACGGCTTCGCCATCCGCTTTCTCTTCCAGAAGAGGGACGTGCATGCCCCCCTTGCCAGCTTCCACCTCTGAGGGAGTTGACCGATTGGCAGAAAGCGAGGAAACGCAAGAATGTTTGGAACTGCCAAGAGGTTTGCGATGCAGTGCTCTTTTTTCCTTCTGATGGAACCTGTTAATTCTCGGACCCGGATCTGGAGGGAGGATCAACTTCCCTTCGGAGCAAGTTCTTTCCACATAGTCAAAACTTTCCACAGTATCCTGGGCCTTCTCACCCACATCGTTTAGGGATTTTGAGAACTTTAGTGTTCTTCTGGCTTTGGTACTGTCAGCAGGCTTCAAGGCCTGGGCCCGTTCTGAACCACAGGAATTTCTCTTGGACAATGTGTCTTTACAGATAACTGTCACAGTGAGCCCTTGTGTCAGAGAACTCTGGCATGGAGGAGCTTTCAAGACAACAGCAGACTGCACGGGACTTTGGTGACAACACTCAGAACACACTGCACTGGAACTGCATGCAGAGAACAGTGGAATAAAAGCACAGAAAGTAAAAACAATCTTAAAAGAGAATAGACATCGAAGTAAGGAAATGAGACTCGTGTGGTAACCTGGTGAACAAACAGCACATAAAACTGAGCCAGCTGTTTACAGCAAAGGCATATTGACCGAGCAAATGGAAAATCGAGAACCTGCAGACACTAACGCTTATTTCCAGGATGTCACATGAACCACTACTACGGCATCTGAAGCAGAGCGTTACCTGCAGATGTCCTGATTGGACGGCGTGACAGAAGAGCGAGGGAAGGCGGATACCGGAACCGAGGCCAACGAAGAACCCCCAGCCTGCAACGACACACCCCCAGTCAGTTTCAGAGGAAAGAGCAAAGGGGACGGTGAACACCATCTCCTTCTGAAGGGACAGAGAATCTAAGAACACTTGCTATTTCCAACTGCTCGCTGAGAAATACGCATTTAAGGTCCTGTTGAGCGGAGGCAAGACAAATCAAACAGCACCCTTTTCTTCTGTGTGGGTAAGAGCATAGCCAAGAACTATTTGAGATTCTAGAGCAGCAACACCAATCTCCTGCAGATTCAGTGATCCTTTATTTCCTGAGCATCTAAACTTAATTAGTTCATACAGAGTCAAGAAATCAAGTACTAGACAGGGGGGCGTGTGCCCGGCTGGCTCAGTCGGTAGAGCACGCAACTCTTGATCTCAGGGTCATAAGTTCAAGCCCACGTTGGAAGCCTACAAGAAAGGAAAAGGAAAAGGAAAGAAAGCAAGTACCAGATGGTATAGGCAAATGCAAAGAAATGTGAGGGGCCATCCCTGCCAGTGCTTACCTTCCCCACCTGGCGCTCTTTAACCTGGTTCCAGGGCTAATCCTAATCAGGGTGGCTGGTGTGAGGGCTCCCTCCTACTCACCTCACAATGGGTCCAGGAAACCTTGGTACCCTGCCAGAACTCTTTACACAAAGGGAGACTAGCTGACCACAGGACCGCCAATCCATAGCTCAACCTGGGGCCCAGGAGGGGGTTGAGAGCACAGAAGGTTCCCAAGAGTTCTAATCATGGGATTGGGAATTAAGGAAAAGAATTAAGAAAATTTAAATTTGAAAGAATGTGTAGCAAAAGGTCATGACATAGAGCAAGGGCTCTGAGGGATTACAAACAAGCCAAAATGAGAAAAGAGCTCTAGGAAGGTGAAGGAGCACCACAGTGGAAAGAGAAGTGGAAGGAGAGAAACGGGAAGAGTGTACCTGAGCCTCCCTCTATGGGATCCTTGCTAAGACTTCTCTAGACACAGATTCCTGAGTTCCCATGGCCCTCAGAGCACCATGCATATTCATATAAACCCATTCCTCCCTCCTAAGATAGTCAGCCTATCTGCCCCACACAACCTAAACAGCTACATGAAAACAGTACCAAGAGTAAGCCCACATTACCTCCTTACCTTCCCCAGGCTCCCCCAAAGTGGACTTCAGCCCTGCCCCTTCATTCGAGGGAGCCCCACAATTCTCGGGCTGAGGTCTAGCCCCCACTCTCGCTAAGTGCCATCCCCAGGGGCACGCTCTCATGCTGGCACTGAAGCTATGGGACCCCTGCCATGGGCCAGCCACCAAGACGAGCAGCACCACTGTCCAGAAGCTCTCCCCATCTGCCCTCCCCATCTGGGCAGAGAGCCAGGCCCCGCAGTCAGATTGAGGGCTTCAATGGAGCACTCTTCCTGCTCCCAGCAGGAGAACTAAACATCACTTAAAATCCAGCTCGACCTGAAACCTGGTCCAAGAAGTTACATGATATCACATTGCATGTGTGTGCTAAAACCATGCAGTAGTACTCAACTAGCACATCTGCCAAGTCACCAAAGAACCTACATGTTCTAACTGAATGTGAAAAATATTCAGTGTCCTGGGAGGAGGCGGGTCTCAGACGGGAAGCTGAAATCAAAAGAAAATGGCTTCTCACTCCCGTCCTGAATTCAAGTGACCTATGCCAAAAAGGGAATTCTAGGGTAGTGATCACATCATCACACGCCTAAAACGGGGGAGTGCTTGGAGGCAGGAGGGAAGAGCCTCAGGGCAGAACAAAGCCTGCACCAAGGAAGCAGCCAGATGGTCCACAACCACAACAGGACCTGGGATCACTTCCCCATGAATTCCATGTCTCAGGCGGACCCCTGGGAACTCACACAGTCACCTGTGTACTTGCAGCAAAGCATCATGCCTGTGAGTTGGTGGCAACAGTCCTAAGTCTCTGATCTATTTAGGAAAAAGGAATAGTCTCAGTGTCCTCTGTGTCCCTGTTCTCATTTGATCCTCTCCAATCCCACAAAAATATCAAGAGACACTTTCAGCAGGTAATGGCTAAACCTCAACAAGCCTCCCAATCATAGAGAAAAAATTTATCTTATTAGATCATGAGGTCTTAAGGAAATCCTTTAAACCTACTTTCTGTTGGTTATATATATAGAAATACAAACCAACAAGGGCACCTGGGTGTCTCAGTAAAGCATCTGCCTTTAGCTCAGGTCATGATCCCAGGACCTGGGATCAAATCCCACATCAGTCTCCCTGCTCAGTGGGGAGTCTGTTTCTCCTTCTACCCCTCCCCCCTGCTCATATCTCTCTCTCCCTCTCTCAAATAAATGAAATCTTTATAAATAAATAAATACACACAGACAGACGGACGGACATACAAACCAACAAATTTCTTATCCTGGCAGACTCCTTCTCCAGTAAGAATGAAAAAACAATATTTGTGAGGCCATCACAGATCTCACATGAGGCTCCTGCTGTTTCCAGCTAAAGAGGAGCCCATGTTGAAGTTCAGGACCAGTCCACATATAAAATAATCACCAAAGCACAGCATCAACGATTTTAAAGAGCTTAACCTGTTGCTGGTATCAAGCTGAGTAAAATCTATCAACCTACCTAGGAGGATTTTAAAATACTGGATTGATTGTCAAGCGCAAGGACAAAATGAAGCCTACAAATACAGTTCAAATACAGTGCCAGGGTCCAACTGGGGAGGTCAAGACAGGTGAGGGCCCACTGGTCCCCTCTAAGAGGGCTGGAGCACTGGACAGCTCTCCCATTCATCCCGAGGGCAGCACACGGGTGGTGTGGGGGAGGCTCTGGGCCATCAGCATTCGTCTTAAGGGAAAAGGAGAGAACCCTCTCTCCTCTACCAGATCAGACCACACAGGACTGTTGCTGATAAAAGTACGTGTACATGTTCATAATGAGAATATTCCCATGTGTCGAAAAAACTAAAGCCCTGTGTTCCTGAAGCTCTTTGTTGGTTCTTAAACAAGAGACTTTCTGGTCATGTAAAGGAATGTAAAAGTAATCTCACTACAAAAAAATTTTTGTAAAAAATCCCCTCTTCTTAAGATGTTGTAATCAGTCATGCAAACAAACCTCTGGATTCCATCTAGGCCTAAATCCCAGTTGATTTTATTTCTTAGGAATGACAATTTTAGACAATTTGTCAGTACTCAAGTCACTTGGTGGTTGTCTCTCCTATCAGATTCACTGTTTTAAATTCTTTTATCAAGGCTGCCAAAAACAACCTAAGGAAAACTTCCCATATAGCTTTGGTAGAAGCTGGTGATCCCTTTTGGGAGAACTTGCTGCCATAGAAAGGGCTACCATAACAGACTCACTAAGTACATTTCTCCGTCCATGCTGGGAACTTAAATCAATTTCACATCAGAGGGACTTTCTCGCTGCAGGACACCAGCCGGACCTTCCCCGGCTCTCCTCTCGCTTCACGTCCTTCCCCTGCTCCTTCCAGTGGGTTACTTCCCAACTTCCCTCTCTACCACCCGCTCTCTCCTCTGCTGTAAACCCTCAGTGGGTCTTCTTTTCCTTTGCTGACAAAGCTACTTTCAAACATCTGGGGCTCAAGCCCCTAACACAAGTGAATTCACCCATCTGATTTACATCAACAGGTATAGGGCCACAAGAAACGGTCTGGCTGGGTTCATTTGCTTTTAAGCCAGGAGCAATTTGAAGAAGGCCTGGATAAGGAAGGTAAGAGATAAGTGGGGCTCCTATTTACAAGTGACCTCAAACTTAACAGAAAAAAATGGTAAAAGTACAGATGGCTCTCAAAACATAAGATGCTTACCTTCTCTTACAATGAGAACTGCAGATTAAAACTACAATGAGATATAACATTAGCAACAACAAAAAAGTCTGTTTTTTCTTTTTTTTTTATCACCTGATACCAGTGTTGGCAAATGTGTGGGAGAACAGTCATGCTTCTACACTGCTGGTGTAAAAGCAAATTGCTTAACTCTGTAAGACGGCAATTTGGCAATTACTGTCTAAATTACAAATGCACATTCACGTTGTCCCGGCAGTTCTTCTTTCAGAATTCATCCTCGCACATATGCACAAACAGGTTTGTTCAGCACTGTTCGGGGAGCAATCACCCGGCATAACCTCAGCGCCCACAGGCCTGGAGCTGCTGAGTCAATCCTGCTACATCGACAGAAAGGAATACGAGGCAGTTGTTCAGCGAAGCGAAAGGTACTGTTCTGCCCAGTACCGGGGACGTGGAGGGACAGGCAGAGGGGAGAGCCATGCCCTGTGTGCTGGCCCGTGCAGACTACTTATCAGCAGAAGGGTGCACACTGCAAGGCTCCTAAGAGTGGTTTCCTCTGAAACGTGGAAGAAGACCAGGGACCCTGGGCATGAGAAACAAGGACTACAGTGGAGTCCCTTCCAAACCGTTACACCCTTTTTACCATGAACACATATTTCCTAACCACAATTCATTTTTTAAATAACATGAGATTTAAAGCTTAAGAAGTAAAGTAAAACTACAGAAGCACAACCACCTGTACTGATTTTCCAACTCTGGAAAAGCCAGTGAAGAAACTGAGTTAGTGAGTAATGATCTACATTTTTTTTTAAGATTTTATTCATTCATTTTGACAGAGAGAGATTACAAGTAGGCAGACAGGCAGGCAGAGAGAGAGGAGGACGCAGGCTACCTGCTGAGCAGAGAGCCAGATATGGGCCTTGATCCCAGGACCCTGAGATCATGACCTGAGCTGAAGGCAGAGGCTTTAACCCACTGAGCCACCCAGGCGCCCATGATCTACATTTTTTAAATGAAATTTTAAAATTTCATTTTAAAAATGAAATAAAATAGAAGATGTCAGAATGCATCAGACATCCTAAGGATTAAGTCTTTTGGAGTAAACTGAGTTTCAATGTAAAAACTTTTGTACCAACGATCATGGTCAAAATAATTCGAAAGTCATTACACTACTCTATTTCTACAAATACAAAACACCAAAAGGAGAAGATGGCTAAATCCAGAGAGCAGGCGACACCACCAGCACAGACGCTGCAGAGGTGCGGGTTCCGGCAGGGCCCGAGAAGGGAGGGCTTTCCCCCACGAGGACAGCGTTTCCTCCCCGATGACATTTCTACCACTGGCTAACGAAGTACCACAGACTTAGTGGCTTCATAACACACCAGTATTGAAGTGGACACGTGGTGTGGTGGTGGAGTCCTCTGCTCAGGGTCTCCGTCCTTTCTGGAGGCTCTGGGGAAACACACGCCTCCACGTTTCCTCAGCCCGGCAGCAGGATGCGGCTCCTCGCAGGCTGTCAATCGGGGCCGCCTGCCTGCCCCATCGATCCCTCCCCATTCTCAGGTCCACTCTTACTTCCAGGCTCTCCTGTCCTCTTCTGCCATCAGCCAGAGAAAGTGCTCTGTTTTGTTTTGTTTTTTTTTTAAGATTTTATTTATTTATTTGACAGAGAGAGAAAGAGAGATTACAAGTAGGCAGAGAGACAGGCAGAGAGAGGAGAAAGCAGGCTTCCTGCTGAGCAGAGAGCCCGATGTGGGGCTTGATCCCAGGACCCTGAGATCATGACCTAAGCTGAAGGCAGAGGCTTTAACCCACTGAGCCACCCAGGCACCCAAAAGTGCTCTGCTTTTAAAAGCGCATGTGATTCCACTCATTACAACACAGTATCCTGGGAACGACGCCTCGTCGCATACACAGGGTCTGGACGTCGGGGTGGGGCATTTTAGGAGCGGTGCTCACCAGGCTACCTGACACTTACTCACTGCTCAGTAGGTTCCTAAATGCTGTTGCCATCCTCACTCCCTCCCAAACCAGGAGATAATCATCTGCTCCCTACTGCCAGCTCAGCAGGCCTGACTTCATATAAATAAAGCCAAATAAAGCCTAACTTGGTGTTTAGACACTGCAATACAGACTGAGATTGCATCTCAGCAAACTTTCTGCTTAGTACAGAAGTTGCTCTGTGAAAACAAATGCTTCCTTATAAATAGAGACTCTGGCTTCTATAAATACCCAGTTGTATTCAACTTTGAAAATGAGCTACAATTGAAGGAGAGGCCAGTTCTGTGGCTGCTCTGATAAATACATGTTGACTCTTGACGAAGGGCCGTGCCAAGAACAAGCTTTCACAATGGCAGTTAATTACAGCTGACCATTAAGAAAGTAAATATAGAATATATACAATATAGGATTCATGGAGGAGAGTGTACAAGAAAAACTACTGAATCCTCAAATGAGTTCCATTGTAAATGACTCTCCTTATCGCCTAGCGAGTAGTGTTCTATGGTGGCCTTTTAGAGAGAATTACGGGAATAATAATACATCCCCAGCACAGTGAGGGGCATATATCACAGCACTGTTAGAGGCAAAGCAACAACTGAAGGGACTTCTCAGGGCTCGTCTTCCAAAGCAGGCTTTTAGCTATTGCTGGGAACCTTACATATATAGCTGGTTTTCAATAAATTACATTGAAGGCAATTATTTCTGAGCAAAGACAGCTTCACATTCCCAGAAAGTACAAGCGTAACCATAAAAAGATCCAAAATCATGGTGTTGGGTCACCCAGCACTCCACACCCCCTTGCTCTGCCGGGGGATGCTCCATACCCCATCCAGTATGACCAGCCTCTCCTCAGATTTCTCCTCTAAAGGGGCTTTTCACTGTCCTTGTAACCTCATTCTTTTCTTTCATAGCACTTATCAAGGTTTATCAAAAGATGTTTCTGGTATAATATCTAACTCAGAAGCTGCTGTTTAGTCTAGCATAGTGCCTGGCACACAGCAGGTGTTCAAGGAACACATCGGAATGCATAAAACAAGTACACTCTGAAGTGAATTCCTATTCATAGGTGTGAAACACGTTCTCAAACTTGTGGGTCTCAGTACCCCTTTATGCTCTCAAAAATTACTGAGACCCCCAAAGAGCTTGTGTTTACAGAGGTTACATCAATCAATCTTCACTATATTAGAAAACATTAAAACAAAAGGGGCGCCTGAGTGGCTTAGGCAGGTTAAGTGTCCAACTCTTGATTTCAGCTCAGGTCTTGAGACTGAGCCCGGACCGTGGTTCCTCCCTGGGCATGGAGCCTGCTTAAGATTCACTCTTTTCCTCTCCTTCTGCCCCTTACCCTCCTCTCTTTTCCTAAAAAGAAAACTTTAAAACACAAGGCCACCAGCACACATTCCACTAGCATCAGAGAGAAGATGTCATCTCGCATGCTGCACAGCCTCGGGAGGCTCCACCGGACACTCATGAGAGACTGAGAGTGGAAAAGGCACTTAAATAATCTGCTGTTGTGACACTTGTTTTAACCTTGCCCCTCCCCCAAGGAGATTCAGAACCAAGTTTTGAAAACCGCTGGTCTAAAGCTTTAGCCAAAAATGAAATTATAAGCAGTCAGAAGAAAAAAATACATGAAAATTCGGTCAATCTCTGCAAAAGGTGAGCCACACAGCGAAACAGTGCCTAAGGCCCGCCATCAGGATTCCAAGTCAGGCTACACCATGTTGGTGATGCCACTCAACTCCTCCGAGTCACTTCCCTGTTCCTGCCACGGAAGAGTAAGTATCTTGTCTTTGGGACTGATGTTTTCTTCAATATAAATTAAGGAAGGTATATTTTGGCTTATACTTAATCTGTAAGTCTGAGCAACCTAAGTCTATCACTCCTCAACTTTGTATTTAGAGACACAGAGAAGCAGACACTGGCCTTGACAACCATACCACAGTGCGTGGCCTCCCTCCTAAGGCTGTATTTACATCTAAAACATGACATTCTACTATAACTCATTCCTACCTAAGGGCAGCAATAACTAGAAAATATTCAAGAGATCTAGGAGAGCCAATGCTTAAATTCACTCAGATTTGCTTGCCATACAATAGAACAGCAATAATTTTAGGTGCTCATTCAACAGGTCTGGTCTGACTCGTACCCAGGAAATACCTGATTAACCAGAGGCACATAACGCTTACAGTATCTGAATAAAATTACACAGAGTTCTAAAATATTCTACTAGGTACTAGCCTTCAGCAAATGTCAGAGCCTAGTAAGACTAACTGCCTGACTGCAGAAAGGACAGTACTCAGGCTCTGTTTTTCACGATGTATGCCTAGCTCACCACTACCATCTCCTTTTATGTGCTACCAACCATGAATCTGCTCGAGAAACTGTGTCACCTGGACCAAGTCCAATTCTCAGGGTCAAATGAGAGTGCTTCCCTCAAGGTAAACTAAAGCCATGTCTGTGTGCTACGAGAGGCCTGAGCAGAGGCTCTAGAAAGTCTAGCTCCTACAGTGAGCCAGGCCTAAGCAAATGCCTGGTGTCTAAAAAAATCCCAGTGGGACTCAGTGAGTTCAAGCATCCCCAGGGAATTCCAACCTTCCTCTAAAGAATTTAAAGTCCAAGTACAGTGGTCCTCGCTGGAATGCCCCCAGCTAATGCAGTCACCAGGCACCCTGTAACTGGGCAGTTAACGGCAGTCATCACTCCTAGTACGTCTGCCTTTCATTTCTACCTACTGTTTTGGATTTCTCAGGGAGGTGACAACCAGTTTTCTACAGTTTAATCCCATCCTGGCTGGGTCCTTTTCACAGTTTAGGTCCTGTTTAAGGAGCCCCTCCTCAGCCACACTTTCCCCAAGCAGCCCTTCTAAACTTCGGTTCCTTGTCATTCTCTACTTCAGCCCATTGTCTTTTACCTTCATAATAATTCTCTCCAGCTCCCCGTATTTTCTGGAGGTCTGCTTACTCATCTCTTCTCTGTCTGGTTCAGCACTTGGAACACAGTGGTTGGCACAGAGTTAAGTGTAGGACAAAATCTGACCTCACGTAATCCTCACATATGCCGCACTGGCCCCCTCGTCTCCTCTCTGTTACAGATGACAATACCTCACGCTGACGATATCTTGCGTGGGGCGATGAGAGAGCCTTTAGGTGGGGGGCAACTGTGGTGTGTTCCCCTGGACAGGAAGCATATCACCTCAGTCTGATATGGCAGCCCTGCCACAAGCGGTCACCTGAGTTCACACTGAGGGTCTGCTTAGTACCTCACGGCATTCTTTTCACCAGCCCAAGCTCCAAATGACCCTGGGAGTGATGGCCACCTGAGAGCAGGTGCCGCACCCCACACTCCTGCAGCAGAGCGCCCCCCTCGACCCCTCCCCTCTCTCCGCCACACACCCTCCCAAATCCCCTTGTCTGTCAGAGTGCTAGTTCACAAAGGGCAGAATCAGGAACAGTGGTGGGTGACAGAGCAGGAGTTTAGGTGACATACTGAAGAACACATTTTTAATAGCTATGTTTTAATTTCATATCAGAAAACTAGCAAATCAAAATGTGATTTCAGATACCATAGAGGGATACAAAATTCTTGCCACAAACAAGTTTAATTAGAGTAAGTCAGTTGAAAGAAAACGATGAAGCAAACGGCAGCACGGGTAGTGCGTGCGGTGAGGGTGAGGCATAGATGGCTCCTGCCTGGGGAACACTGCTGGCCCACATGATCAAGGACCCCTTCGGCAAGGCAAAGGTCAAGGATGGACTGCATGGAGAGCGGCATTCAAGTGCCCCGTTCTTCACAAGCCTGCCTCCGGCGGTCTCATCACACCTCAGCTTCTCTAGGCACCGAGTCAACAGAACAGGTCTTTTCCCAGGGGGCAATTCTGCTGCTTCTTTAAATGAATGAATGAATGAATGAATGAATGAATGAATGAATAAAAGGATTGGCCACATATTGCTACAATATCATTATAAACTATGGTAAGTGCTTTAAATGAATGAGTGTGCACGTGGCCAGGACCAGATCACCTCAGATCTGGCACATTGAATCTTATTCTAAATGCAGTAAGAAGCCACTGAAGGCTTATATGAGAAGCACTGGGATTCTGTTTACCTGGTTGCTGGGGTGGAGGCTGATTTGGGAGGTTGGAAGAATGTAGGCAGATTCTTAGAAAGCTACTGTGGTAGTCCAGGGGGCTTGGGCCCAGGATGTGGCTGTGATGATGGAGAGGAACAACGGGCTAAATATCAAGTGTCTAGCACAGCACTATGCAAACATTCATCTGACAAACATGTACTGAGCAGCTCCCGGAGCCGCTCCCGGACTACCATCTATCCTTGGCTCTGAAGATTTATGGGTAAACAAAACACAACCCTAGCCTCATGGAACTTACTTATGAGGCAAAGGGGCAACAGAAAAAAATCAATAAAAACTCAGGGAGTGGGCGCCTGGGTGGCTCAGTGGGTTAAAGCCTCTGCTTTCGGCTCAGGTCATGATCTCAGGGTCCTGGGATCAAGGCCCGCGTCGGGCTCTCTGCTCAGCAGGGAGCCTGCTTCCCACTCTCTCTCTGCCTGCCTCTCTGCCTCCTTGTGATCTCTCTCCCTCTGTGAAATAAATAAATAAAATCTTTAAAAAAAAAAAAACTCAGGGAGTGATAGATGCTCTGTTGAAAACAAAACAGGAAAAGGTGAACAGGGGACCACTTAAGTGGTTAGGAGGGGCCACTAGGATGAGGTGACAAATTTCATGAAACCTTGCACTTGTAACAGAGACTCAATAAATGATACCCACTTAACATCATTACCATTAATACAAAACAAAGCACTGGGTGTAGGCTTTGCGATCAGAACTGCTTAAATGTCCCAATATTCTTCTTTAATTTAATTAACTCTTAAGAGGATCACCCCTGCCTGCCTATTGTAAAGCCAGAGGAGCCATCTAGCAGCCTCTCACACATCCCATCTAATCTGGCTGTTTCCTTCTTTGAAAGGGGAATGGTTTCTGAGGCTACAACAAAAGATGGGGAGCTTCCAACAAACACTGAATGAGACGCCCCATCACTCTGTAACAAGATCTAGATGGAACACTAGGAGACAGATGGAAGGTTTATTTTTACCTTCTCTCAACCTCTAACTTCATGTAACTTCAGTTACCGGTAAGCAGTAAACCCCAGGAGCATAACGCACACTGCAGGTGACTGATTACCCCGGACACAAACCAGCACTGCACTCAGCTGGAGGCTGAGTCAGCGAGAGACAACGGAGATTTCAGGTTGCATAAACCATGTCTGTGTTCTAACCTTTTTTTGTATCTTCTATCTCAAGGGTATGAAGCATTGGCTTAAGTATGTCTGCTATATTGAAAATAGAGTTTTATGTGCCATGGCCTAAAGTGTCCTCAAACAACAGGCTCGTTTTATAGATATTGCAAGAAAGAACTGCATTCTCAAAAACAAAGTTCTCTTTCATAGCAGTTCTGCCCCACTCCCCAGCCCCACATAAGTGGTTCATGCCAGCAACTCCACATTATACAACTTTCTTATTTCAGAGGGGTACATTTTGCAACAAAATTTCATGCGGATGGTTCACTGGGAAGTCATGTGTGCACAACACACCACTCCTGAGATTACCCTGTGACCCCAGTTCCGTGTGCAGGAACTCCTGCTTTGAAAATAGAAGAGGCCCACATCTTCTTGGCCCTACTCTGTAGCAGAAAGCTGTGAGGCTTTCACAGTTACCCTGTTTATAAAAGAAAGTGCGGAGCTAAAATTGCTTTTTAAGAAAACTCCAACACTGCCCACAGGAAAGTCAGTGGCCATGTTGGTTTCCCTCATCGTTTTATGCCAGTACCCAGCTCAGTGCCTGGCACAAAGAACACACAATAAAAATGTATGCAATAAGGAAGAAAGGAAAAGACCAGAGTTTTTATCAGATTTAATTTCCACCCCAGTTGATATTTATTTTAAAGTATGTAGTCCTGCCTTTGATCAGTAACAAAATAGTAACAGTTATCATCAAGGACTATCATGACCCAATCACCTAAGCCCACCAGGGTTCAACAAAGTCTGACTACAGTGAGTTCACTGATTCACTGCAATGAGGGAGCTACTCTAGGGATCCTTGCAAACATTGTCCCCAAGACTCACAACAACACTGAAGGCTGTATTATTCCCTAATTTTACTGACCAGGAAATTAAAATTCGAGGAAATATCCTTCCTCACAGTCACATGGCTAGTAAATCCCTGTCCATCAAACTCCAAAACTATCACAGAGCAACTCAGAATACCACAACCCAATCTGGACCAAGCTCATGAGATCTTCCTATAGACACTGTAAGCCAGTGGTTTATAATTTTTTGTTTAATTATAGGAGCAAACTTCCCTTCAAATAAAATCTTACTAAAACCATAAACAGACATATATTTGAAGCACGGGATGTTGCCCTCCTTCAGAACTGCCCTCACCATTGGGGCAAGGCACTGAGTGCTACTATGTACTTTTAAAATGTTTAATTCAACTTAATCAGACAGGCCATCTGGATTTGCATCTTCTCACTTTGCTCAATGCTTAAACATTGGACAGCTCCTTCACAGGGGGTAGGACAAAATGGGCCACTTAACGCAGACAGTAATGATCTACCACTACACAGTTCTATTCCATATTCCTGGCTGAATGAACAGCAAAAGAAAAGAAATGGAGGTTGGAAGAGGAGGGATTATTTGTTGAAAGGTATTTATTTGAGATGGCCTTCAATGTCCTACTGGGCACTATGGACTTTCATTTTTATGCAAAACTAAGTGGATGGATAATATGGTGAGATCCAAAATATGCCTAAGAACAGACCGACTGTCTCAAAGGATTTGCTAGATTCTACTTTTTAATTAAAAAGGGTGGGGCGGTGCTACAAATGAGAGTATCTGTATAGTTTGTAAACTAAAGTGGCATATAATGTGGCTGTTTATTTCTGAGTACCCAGGAGGCCTGAGACAGCAGGACAGGTTTCGTCACAATGTTCAGATCTTCCTGTCAGGATCCGTGTGTCTGGCCGGCTGACACAGACATGAGGAGAAGGCCCCTCTCTGCAAGGAACCTATATCGACAAACTGAATGGACAACAGGTTGGCTGGAGCCCGTGTCTGGGCTGAGAATGGAGCAGTGCCTGCAAACAAGTTTGCCTGCTGGCTCCTGGGTCACCCATAGCAGCCGATAGGCTCCTGACAGGCTAGTTGAGTGACTACACCACAGGTGTGTCAGATGCTGTCAGATGGCCAATTCACCCCCTCATTTTCCTAGCCACTTTCCAGCTGGAGGTAGCTCTGTGATCCAGTTTTGGCCAGTGAAATGTAAGCAGAAGTCAGGCAGCTGGGTGGGGCTTCTGGGAAAGCTTCTGGCCTTCCCGCTAAAAAGGGTTGCTCTTAGCTGACAGACCCATCCATCCTCCATCATTCTTATTCCTGCCAAGGCCACAACCGTGGTACCTGGAGGTCCAGCTCCCATCTTGAAACCATGAGGTACTAACGCATGAGAATGACAACGTGCTAAGGAAGGTGGCACAGAGAGGACAGAAAGTGCCCGAGTCCCTGACAACACCTGTGAGCAACTGCATCAGCCTTGACCCACCTACCTCCGGACACACTTCGTCATCAGGACCACATAAATCCATAATTACTGAGGTCACCAGAGTTGGTTTTTTGTTACTGTCAGTCAAATGTGCTCCTAACTGAGGGGACAGATTCTCTGGTGACTGAGATCTTTTTTAACTGGAGAATAAATAATTTCCACTGGAAGAAATAGAGTTTTCTCCTATTAGTCACTAACTTCAACACACACTCAGAATTGCCTCACTAGAAAAACATAACAGCCATATACTTCACTGTATGGTCCTAAAGCAGATTAAAGAACTGTATCAATAACTTCACATACTGAAAAGTAAAGAGTACAAACACATGCAAGATAGAAGAAACCAAACCCCAAACTATGAAAATAACATACTTCACTGGCACTCTACCTTAGAAATGTTACTTGAATGACTCATGGAATGTCCCAAAGTCTTCTCATTCTGCAAGAAAATGAAACAAGTGTTAAATATCAAGAAAATGAAACAGGTGATTAAAATGTGCACAGAACAAGTAATCACTCCCTCAACTAGAATTTGCTGAGCACAAACTACTATGTACAAGCAAAAATAAATGAAATAGCAATCCTTGCCTTAAAGGAACTTCAGTTAACAAGAATGGGAATTTGGAATTAACTAAAAATAAAAGAACTATGTGTCTTAAGACACATTCAAATGGAGGCAAGAAACTGCATGTTGAGTTTCATCTGATGTTGTCAATGCTGTGAGGAGCCACTGTAGGTTCAGGAAGAAGAAAGTTGGGAAAGCTGACCCCACCCAGGTTGTTTGGCTGTCCAAGTGTTGGGAACTCAACAGGGCCACCCCACAGCTCACAAGTGTTCCCTCATGCCTGTTTCTCCTCCTGGATTAGAGAAATCTGAGAGTCATGCTAGACTCCTCACCTTTAGTCACAAAGTCTTATATCAAAATCTTCCTGTTTAAGGTGTTGGCGAGGATGCAGAGAAAGGGGAACCCCTCCTACACTGTTGGTGGGAATGCAAGCTGGTGCAGCCATTCTGGAAAACAGTATGGAGGTTCCTCAAAAAGTTGAAAATAGAGCTAGCCTATGACCCAGCAATCGCACACTGGGTGTTTACCCCAAAGATACAAATGTAGTGATCTGAAGGGGCACACACACCCAAATGTTTATAGCAGCAATGTCCACAATAACCAAACTATGGAAAGAGCCTAGATGTCCATCAACAGATGAATGGATAAAGAAGATGTGGGGTTCATTTATATTTATATATATTATATATATAAATAATATACATGTTTATATAATTTATATATATACGCATTATATATATATAGGCGTACATACACATACACAATGGAATATTATACAGCCATCAAAAACCACAAAATCTTGCCCTTTGCAACGTGGATGGAACTAGAGGCTATTATGCTAAGCAAAATAAGTCTATCAGAGAAAGACAATTATCATATGATCTCACTGATATGAGGAATCTGAGAAACAAGAAAGAGGATCATAGAGGAAGGGACGGAAAAATGAAACAAGACAAACCCAGAGAGGGAGACAAACCATAAGAGACTCTTAATCTCAGGAAACAAACTGGGGGTTGCTGGAGGGGAGGAGGGGTGGGAGGGAAAGGGTGGCTGGATGATGGACATTGGGGAGGGTATGTGCTATAGTGAGTGCTGTGAATTGTGTAAGACTGATGAATCAACAGACCTGGACCCCTGAAACAACACATTATATGTTAATAAATTGAAAAAAAGAAAAAAAGAAAAACTGCACAGTCCAGAAAAAAAAAATCTTTCTGTTTAACGTCTCTCAGTTTCCAGTCTCCACCCCCCCATCCCCACCCACAAGCTCAGTCAGACTTCAGCAAGCAAGCAAGCAACACAACACCCCCAGAAGAGCCTGGAGCCACTTAAACCAAACACCACCCCCCTGCGCTGGCAAGGGCATCTTTACTAGGGCAGGTCTGACTGTGGGCCACCAGTGCAGTGGGCCTCTCCTGCCAAGGACCAACACAGGCCCCCTACATGTACCAAATCTATTGATCATGCAGTGCTCCAAAGTTTCAGCTTCAGTTCTGGTGGGAAAAGGATCGAGCTTTTTCTTTTCTTTTTTCATTAGAATCGAGCTTACAGTTTTTTGGGGTGTTTATTGTTTCCTTTTCTTATTTTTTGGATCAGACTTTCTTTTTTTTAATTTTTTTCTCTTTTTCTTTGGAATCAGACTTACAGATTTTTTTGTTTGCCTGTCTGTTGGCCTTTTTGTTCATTTTCTTTTTGTCTTGAATCAGGGTTTCTCTTTTTTCTTTTCCAGGCTTATTTTAACAAACAAATCAAAGCACACTTAGTTAAAGGTCCAAACACTCCCACTGCAAGCAAGGAGGAACTACGCAGAGGACTGACTTGTGGGAAAGAGTAGCCAAAATACCACAGTGGAGTGCACACAGCATCCACCAGAAACACTTCCTAAAGCACCAGGCCCTGGACAGTGTATGATCCCCTTTTTAATATGGCATTACTCTCAGGAGCAGAAAACATAACAAGATTTCATAACACACAAAAGACAGAAACCTAGACAAAATGACAAAACAGAGAAATTTTCCCCAAAAGAAAGATCAAGAAGAAATCACAGCCAGAGATTTGTTCAAAACAGGTATAAGCAATATGTCTGAACAAGAATTTAGAACAACAGTCATATGAACACTAGCTGGGGTTGAAAAAAGCATAGTAGACACCAGAGAAACCCTGATCCTGCAGAGATAAAAGACCTAAAAACTAGTCAGGCTGAAATAAAAAAAATGCTGTAACTGAGGTGCAAAAATAACTGGATATAATCACAATGAGGAGGGAAGAAGCACTGGAATGAATAGGTGATATACAGGATAAAATTATAGAAAGTAATTAAACTGAAAAGAAGAGGGGAGAAAACAATTAGGTCACAAATAAGACTTAGGGAACTCACATAAAGCACAACAATATCCATATCATAGGAGTCCTAGAAAAAGAAGAGTGAGGAAAAGGGGCAGTAGGTTTATTTGAACAAATTAAGCTGAGAACTTCCTTAATCTGGGGAAGGAAACGGGGATTCAAATCCAAAAGGCACAGAGAATTCCCCTCAAATTCAACAAAAACAGGCCAACACTAGACATATCAGAATGAAACTTGCAAAATGCAAAGGTAAAGAGAATTCTGAAAGCAGTTAGGGACAAAAAGTCCTTAATCAACAAGAACAGACACATAAGGTTAGCAGCAAATCTGTCCACAGAAACTTGACAGTCATGATATATTCAACATGCTAAACGGGAAAAATACACAGCCAAGAATACTTTATCCGGCAATGCTGTCATTCAGAATAGAAGGAGAGACAGTTTCCAAAACAAGAAAAACTGAAGGAGTTCATGAACACTAAACCAGCTTTGCAAGAAATATTAAAGGAGACCCTCTCAGCAGGAAAGAGAGATCAAAAGCAACATAGAAAGGAACAGAGACAATCTACAGGAACAGCAACTTTATAGGTTATACATTGGCCCTAAATTCATATCTATCAACAATTACACTGAATGTAAATGGACTAAATACTCCAATCAAAAGACACATGGTATCCGAATAAATAAAAAAAATAACACCCATGGATATGCTGCTTAAAAGTGACTCATTCTAGACCCAAAGACACCTACAGATTGAAAGTGATGGGGTGGAAAACCATTTATCATGCTAATCTCCAATCTTACTTACATTTCTACTATCAATGTCTTAGGTTTAGGTTCTCTTCATTTCTCACCTGAAATTCTTGAATAACTTCCTATCTTATCTTTCTGCTTTGAAAGTGACCTTCCGGATACATAACTGCTATGAACTGCATTGTGTCCCCCCAAATTTGTAAGTTAAGTTCTACCCCCTAGTACTCAGAATGTAACTGTATTTGAAGATAGGATCTTTAAAGAGATAATTATGTTAAAATGAGGTCATTGCAGTGGGACCTGATCCAATATGAATACTGTTCTTATAAGAAGCTGAACTTAGGACATAGGTACACACAGAGGAAATAATATCATGTGAAGACACAGGGAGAAGGCAGAGGCAGCTAAGAAAGAGTCCTCAAATGAAGCCAAACCTTAATCTTAGACTTCTAGCCTCTACAACTGTGAGAAAAATTCCTGTTGCTTAAGCACCTGGTTATTTTGTTATAGCAGCAGTAGCAAATAATACGAGAATCTTCCACACTATAACTTTCTTTAAAAAAAAAAAAACAATGAATGTTCTAAATGTAAATCTGATTTTCTAAAAATAAGAAAGTAACTCTCCCTGAATCCAATATTTCTTACTCTAAACCCAAATGACTAAAAAAACAAAAACAGAAACTATTACCTATGGAAAAGATTATCTTACTTGTATTTTTTAAGATTGTCATATTCTCTTTTCATCTCACATGCTTTACAATAACCATGGGGAAGACCAAAGAAGGTTGAGATGTAATTAGCAGGTAAAATTCTTTTGGCCAGTCAGAATTACAAAGGAGCTAGTGGATCATTTTAAAATTGCTTTGAGAAGGGTTGATTCCATTCCACCAAGCCTCTCCTTAAAGAGAGCTAGCAACCAAGAAAATTTTAACTTTCCCCTTTCCCACAACCTACCAAATGACACACTGCCTTGACTTTGGTACACTTGGGTTTTGAATACTCGACACCCCTAAATAATGTTAGTGAAGAAACATTTCAAGAGCTCCCAAGTGGCCTGCCAGCTGCCACTTGTTTGAATAATATTGTCTTTACAGCAATGTGTCTGTGCAATTTTTTTGAGTATTTTCATTATATTCTCTTATTTTATAAATCTGAGTGAAAAAAGAAGTTCAAATCTCTTAAGTATAATACAATACACACACTACTATTAAATGTTTAGCATCACTGGATTGTTTCTTGGTCTTAAGCTAGTCAATTAGATAGCTATAGGAAAAGAAAAAAATTATAAAGTATGCTCAAAGTATTGACAATGTCAGCAAAGACTATTTCTAAAAGACCAGAAGAATCAGAAATTTCATTCATTTATCTTATTCATGCATTCACTCACTGGGAGTAGAGAGTCTCTCTGTCCACAACATAGGTAAATCTGTAACCATTCAAGTGTCATTCATGAGTCACGAATGTACTATGGACAAACACAGGGCACTGCTGTGAATCCAAGCTTAAAGGCTCATCTACCAGCAATTTACTACCAAATTTTAAGTTAGCTTACTAAATTAAAACAAAGATACCAAATGCCCTGGAATATCTGTACAGAAAATCATTATAACCACTATGACATTACCCACTACCTTAAAGGAAATGGCCAGTTTAACATCACCTGGAAATCTACAAATAAGTTCTGAGGTACTAAGAGAAGCAGTAATTTCTGTCCCTGACTTTCTGACATTTATTATTCCATACAGAAGGGTTACTGAGGTGGGGAGAGGCCTAGGTGTTAAGCTCGGTAACAGTAAAAATCCAGACTGAGGTGTTCTTTACCTTATGAACTTGAGAAATAAATTTAATGATGTAAGACTGAATCCTGTTTTCCTTGTTAGAACAATTCAGTATTTTACATTGGTAAAAATCAAACAAATTACCTAGCCCCAGAACACACAGATGCTCTGAAGCCTGAAACCTGTCAACATTTAGAATTGTTTCTCCATTACTTGGCAGGAAATTAACAATTCAGTTCCAACAGACCATTTTTTTCCCCCTTAAATACTACTACATTTATTCGGACTTACTGAAAAAAATCTAAGAAGTTCAGGACCATAACAGACCGATTTCTCAGGAAGCAAATCCCAGGATTCATTCAAACCAGTGACTTGCTCATTCCATACATATTTACTATTTGACTAACACATGCAAACAACAGTATTAGGTGCAAAACATGGACAAAAATAAATCTGACTCCTAAGCTTGTTCTAATGATGATGTTAAACACAGAACTTCTTTAAAGTAGTGTTTTAAGGAGAAATATATAACCAGGGAAGAAAATGAATTAAAAAAATTGTTTTAAAACATTAAAAAGCACAAACATGAATTATGTCAGGATACAGTGAATGACACCATTCTTTCCTATAGTCACATTGGCATGTTTCTGAATGAAAAGAAGGACAAGTTACCAAAGATCAATGTCAAGAACTAGATTAGGCATTCCAAAGAGAAAAACAGTTCATCCCAGTTCAAGCCAAAACTAAGTTTCAATGCCCAAGTGACACAAACCTTACCAAATTATTTTCATAAATCTTAAAATAGTCACTGCTTAGGGTGCCTGGGTGGCTCAGTGGGTTAAAGCCTCTGCCTTCGGCTCAGGTCATGATCTCAGGGTCCTGGGATCAAGGCCTGCCATCGGGCTCTCTGCTAAGTGGGGAGCCTGCTTCCTTCTCTCTCTGCCTGCCTCTCTGCCTACTTGTGATCTGATCTCTCTCTATGTCAAGTAAATTTTTTAAAAAAATTTAAATTTAAATTAAAAAAAAAAAAGTCACTGCTTAATGGGTCTACCATCTCATAACCCCTGGGTGAGATAAAAGCCTCACTGCTGGTAGCAAAAACTGTTACCTTCTTTCCTCAGAGAAGGTACCAGAGGATGCCACACTGTGATAGCACATGCTCCCTGGCCTGCTCTCATCTCCATGTGTCTTTGGTGGGCTCTTGTCTACATTAAAGTGAGGAGCTCCTTAGAACACAGCTCTATGCCCTCTTCTCATTTGTTGTCTCACTCAGACCAGTGCTTCTGAAACTTTGTGCATTTCAATCATTTTTAAGGATCTTCGTAAAATGCAGACTATGATTTGTTAGGTCTGAGGTGGGCTGAGATTCTGTATTTCCAGTAAGCTCCCAGGTGACTCCCATGCTGCTGGTCCCCAGACTATACTTTAAGATGCAAGTTTCAGGGGCGCCTGGGTGGCTCAGTGGGTTAAACCTCTGCCTTCAGCTCAGGTCATGATCTCAGGGTCCTGAGATCGAGCCCCGCATCGGGCTCTCTGTTCAACGGGGAGCCTGCTTCCTCCTCCCTCTCTCTCTGCCTGCCTCTCTGCCTACTTGTGATCTGATCTGTCAAATAAATAAATAAATATTTAAAAAAAAAAAAAAAGATGCAAGTTTCATCCCAAATCTTGGGCCAGAATAATCCATAAAGGCTATGATTCATGATTCATTTTTTTAATTGAGGTATAACTGAATATGACTCATACTTTAAAGAGCAAATCATGACTACTGTAAAAGTAAATTTCTGCATAAAAGATGGTAGTGAGCTCACAACTGAGTTAATACAAATAAATCAATCAGGAAACAGACTGATACATATACTGGGAAAGACTGAGTCTGAGGGTGTGAGAAAGAAAAGTTTTATTAATGTAAGAAGTTACCAAATCACAAAGATAAAAAGAAGCTCTGTTGAAGAATAAGGGACATTTCACAATTTACTCAGTCCTGTGAATGGTGTTTTGCAAGTCCATGTGCGGCTCCAACAGAATGTACCTTGAGGGTAGAACTGAGATGCAGAGCCCACAGAGACCAAACATGCCCTGGAAAGTAGAAGCCAAGAATTAACGAGAAGACAATGAGGTGATGTCTAAGCAAGTTTTGAGGATTTTGTATAAAGGAGTCAAACAATAAAACTTCATGTGGGAGTTTCCCTGAAACTCTGACCAGGAACAGTCATAAAAAAAAAACAAGCAAACAAGCAAAAATCAAAACAAAACAAAACAAAAACTGTGTAACAGGCATACTATGTATCTACCCAATATCCATCCCTACCAAGACCAAATCTGTTCTGAGCAGCAATGGACCCAACTAAAAGTTCTCACTTTCTCACTCTATTTTGCAATTACGAGTAAATATGTTAAGAAAGTTCTCCTCAAAGACATTAAACTTGAGGTTTTCTGGGAGTACATTCTGCTACAGCCACTGCTCCTTTCTCCAGCATTCCTTCTTTCCTGAGTCACCCTGGAATAAAGACATCATGCTAAGAGGTGCAGCAGACACCTTAAGACCATGAGGAGAAGAAGTATACACGGAGGTCTCCAACTTTTTGGTCTCCAGACACCTTTACAAGTAAATTACTGAGGACTCCCCAAACCTTTTGTTTATGTGGATTATATATATTGATATTTGTCATATTAGAAATTAAAACAATTTTTAAAATACGAGTCTCTTAATTTAATTAGAATAATAAACCCAGTTAATATAAATAACATTTCTATGAAAAACAACTATTTTTCTGAAAAAAAAATAAGTGAGCAGAGTAACATAGTTTTATATTTTTGTAAATCCTGTTGTTGCCCAAATAATAAAAGACAGCTGAATTCTCATATCTGCTTGTACATTCAATCTCCTCTGTTGTTTTGACTGAAATAAATGAAGAAAATTTGGCATTATACAGTTACGTATTTATAAAAGGAGAGTGTATTTTTTTTTAGCATATGTGGAAATGAGGTCTTTTTTCTTTCCATTTTTTTTTTAATTTTATTATTTGCCCCAGGGGTACAGGTCTGTGAATCATCAGGCTTACACCTTTCACAGCACTCACCAAAGCACAAACCCTCCCCAGTGTCCATAACCCATCCACCCTATCCTTACCCTCCCACCCCCCAGTGACCCTCAGTTTGTTTTGTGAGATTAGGAGTCTCTTATGGTTTGTCTAAAAGGAGAGTGTATTTAATAGCCATTTGAGATAATTGGATATTCTTTGTACTACACAAAAACTCAACAAGTATTAGCAGTGATGTACTCTCTAAAATGGCATTAATAAATTTTTAATATACCATTAAAATCAACTGGCCCATCTTCTACTTTGAATTGATCTCTTCTCAATCATGCATGACTTTATAATATCATACTAAATTGGTCATTTAGAAATTACTGGTTCACTGGGTTATGCAAATCTGCCAAGACTGACACATTTCATTATGCAATATGGAAAAAAAACCACACTCATTAATTTGACCATCAGAGTCCGTAATTATTGAAAAGATACGAAGCTCACAGTGGTGGATACAAGTTTTCCAAAATCCTAATTTTTGCTTAGAGACTTCAAATTTTTTCCTTGGCAACAAAAACTGTTACTTGAAAGATTGGTTCATTCATTCAATTTAGAGAAAATGTCTGCCAAATAGCCAAGTCAGAATAAAGTCGAATTTGACTGCCAGTAATTCTTTCAAATAAAAACTGTATTCCATTAAAATTGACTAGTTAACTTAGCAACTCAATCACAGAAGTGCTTTGCCCTCAGCCAACCACTGCACTTCAGTATTCAGTAGAAATTATTTAAACCAGATATGCAAAAATGGAATAAGAAACATAATCTATAACGAGAATAGTCAATTAAGAGTGACATACATATTAAAATGAGCAGAAAGTTAATCAAAGTATTATTATAATTGTCTTCAAAATGTTCCCAAAGTTAAAGAGACCTAAGATTTAAGAAATATATCAAACTTCCAAAGATAATCACTAAATAAGCTACACAAAAAGATAAGACTCATTAACACCACACATAAAACAAAAAGAAATTCTTAAAAGGGTTCAAGTACCCCACATGATGGTAAGAAAAAGAGAAGGAAGAAAGGGAAATGGGGAGAGAGGGAGAAAATAAACAGAAAATAAAAAGTAAAATGGCACCCTTAATTCCTAAGATAACAGAAACTATCCTAAGGGCATATGGCAAATAGAGAAACATTTATTCAAGAAACATTTATTCAAGAAAATTGACTACACCTTTGTATGAACAGTAGGAATCTGTGGTATTTGAGCCATACCCAGTCCATCCTCAGGTTAGAAGCTCCACTCTGGAAGGGTGCAGCCAAGAAAAACTACCTAACTTCCCCCTCAGCTCCCAAAAGAACAGAACAGCATCTCCAGAGGGGCAGGCCCCAAGTATGACATATTCTACTCTACAAATTCCATGTTCTGGAAGCCATGTTCCAAGCAAAAGTGATTTAGAAGTAGGTCTGGGCTCCCTTCTGCACAGCGCCCACTAGCACAGCAGAAGCTCTACTCTAGGCATGGCAGACTGGATATAATGCAGCCCAACTTTGCTCAACCCCACGGACTGATAAGGTGGAAGCTGCACACCAAGAGAGGCAAGCCAAGAAAGCCACAGGCTACTGCCCTACAGAGAGCAGGTATGTCACTCCAAAAGATGTGATCTACTGCACCTGCCCCCAGCTCTAGAGCACAAGCTTAGACACTGAAAAGGTAGAAAGGCAGGCCAAAAGAACAGAGAGCTCATAAGCTATCTCCAAGGAAACAAACATTAACTGGAAAAGAATATGTAGAAATTCCACCCGAATGGTACTGGCAAAAATGATGGCATTTTAGGTGGCTGGTAGCTCTAAGAGAGCAACAAGAAAAACCATAAAACAACAAAAAAGTGTACCACAGGGCGCCTGGGTGGCTCAGTGGGTTAAAGCCTCTGCTTTCGGCTCAGGTCATGATCTCAGGGTCCTGGGATCGAGGCCCGCATCGGGCTCCCTGCTCAGCGGGGAGCCTGCTTCCCCCCCCCGCCGCCTGCCTCTCTGCCTCCTTGTGATCTCTCTCCCTCTGTGAAATAAATAAAATCTTAAAAAAAAAAAGTGTACCACAGAAAACCAGGGACAGAGACAACTAAGAAGGTCCTCCCAAGGACAGAAGAAACCTCGAATACTGTCCTCAAAAACAGCTGTAGCAAAGGGATCTGTATTTACATGGATCAGACCATGAACAATGCCCTAAGGAACTGTCCAAAATAGCAATGGAATCAGCCAGCAGTTAATGGAACTAAAAACTGAGTGTGATATCAACAGAGACAAGAAAACTTAACAGGTCAGGGAGACAGACAATCAAAAACCACTGCTATAAACAGTCAACCCAACTTGAGAGAGTACATCCCCAAAGGCTTACCCCTCTGAGAAGCAAAATCAGAAACGATATATTGTGAGGAAAACAGATTTTACTATGAAATCCAGCCAAATTACTAAACAAAGAACAACCCACAGGGGGTGGGGGGGTGAAAGAATTTTAATTCAAAGATGCTAAGAAGTATTTTCTAAAATATACAGCACTGAGTACAAAATTACAAGACATGAAGAGAAAGAGGAAAGTATGACCCAAACAGGGAAAAAAGGGAGGTAACAGAAAAGGTCCTTCAAAGGGTCCACAAATTGTCTTTAGTTTACAAAGGCTTCAAAGTAGCTATTATAAATATGTTCACAGAACTAAATGAAGCCAATACTTAAAGAGGCCAGTATCTTATCCAACTGATGAAAGCAATCAAGAAATAGAAACTATAAAAAATGAGCATGGAAAATGTGGAACTGAAAAGTACGACAACTGAAATGAAAAGTCCCTCACAGTCATTCAACAGCAGATCTGACCTGGCAGAGGAAAGAATCAGTAAATATGAAGATGGATCCTAAGAGATTATGCAATCTGAAGAATAGAGATCAAAAAGAACGAAGAAAACTAAATGCAGCCTTAGAGAAACATGGAACATGATTAAGTACACCAATATATCCATAATGTGAGGGAGAAAGAAGAGAAAGGAGGAGGAAAAATATTCAAAGAAATAATGGCTGCAGACTCCCAAAATTTGGTAAAAACATTAATCTCCACATCCAAAAAGCTAAATTAAATTGTAGTAGGACAAAAGCAAAGGGACCCACATCCAAACCCAACTAATTAACATGCTGAAAGACAAAGAGAAAATTTTGAAAGCATCAAGGGAAAAATAACTAATTATATACAGCAAACCCCCCAAAAAGTTAATAGTTGATTTCTCATCAGAAAACACAGAGGCCAGAAGACGGGTGGTGGGGGGAGGGAGACATATTTAGAGAATTGAAAGAAAAAGAATTTTGTAGTTATTTAGTCTTGTTTTATGGTCTACCTTGTAGTGCTGTCCTGGAGAACGTTCCATGTACACTTGAGAAGAATGTGTATTCTCTTGTTGGGTTTAGTGTTCTGTAGAGGTTTGTTAGGTCTAGTAGGTTTATAGTGCTGTTCAGTTCTTTTCTCTTAGTCTTCTACCTAGTTGTTTTGTCCACTAGGGTATTGAGATCTGCCAGTATTGTTGAATTGTCTGTTTTTCACTCAATTCTGTCAGTTTTTGCTCTCTTGTGAGCAATTTTTGGCTCTTTTATGAGGTGTGTGTATGTTTATAATTGTTACATTTTCAAGATGGACTGACTGTCTTATAATAAACATCCCTCTTTATCTCTAGTATAATTTTCTTAAGTCTGTTTTGTCTGGTATTGGTATAACCTTTTCAACTTTCTTATGGTTACTGTTAATGCAATTTTATCTTTTTCCTTCTTTTAACTTTAATCCTATTTGTAACTTTCAGTGTAAAGTGTGTCTTCTCTAGAACAGTGTACCCTTGCATTTTGTGTTTTTGTCCACTGTGACAACTAATTTTGATTGGATTGTTAATATTTATTGTTGTTAATATGGTTGATTTGTTGGTCATTTTACTTTTCGTTTTTTATATATTTAAGCCTTTTTTATTTCTCCCTTACTGCTTTGTGTTGCATTAAGTGATTAAAGTTATCATTTACTGTTTACTCCAGGGTTTAGTGTATACATTTTTTAAGAGACTAACTTCAGATTCATATTAATTTAATTCCATAAGATATAAAATCATGCTTCCTATGTACCTCTGTTTCTTCTTTCCCTTTCTTGCTAATGTTGTTATACATTACACTATATATATTCCAAACCTAATAATACATTGTTATAGTTATTAATTTGTCATCTAAATAAGTAAAAGAAAGAGCATTTACAGAGTTTGTTCTTTTAAAATTATTTACCATTTCTTGTTCCCATTTATTCCCATGGATTTGTGTTGCCATCTGGTGTTACTTCCTTTGCCAGTACAGTTTTGTACCCACTCACCTCTTTTGTTCGTTATTGAATTGAAATAATACAAAGTATGATTTCTCACAATAGAGTTAAATTAGATATCAATAACAGAAAAAAATAAGAGAAATTCACAGATCTGTGGAAATTAAACAATAAAATTAGAAATAACCAATTGGGTCAGAGAACTCACAAGGAAAATTAGAAAATGTGAAATTAATAAAAATAAAATCACAAAATATCAAATTTCTCCAATGTAGCTAATAAAGTACTTAGAGAAATATTTATAGCTGTAAATGCTGATAAATACAAAGAATAAGCTCAAATAAATTACTTCCACAACAAGACACTCATAAGGAAAGAGCAAAGCACACCAAAATTAGAAAACAAAGGGAAAGATTACAAGATGTTAATAAGGACTAGAAAATTGATGGAGAAAAATCAACAAAACCAAAAGTTGGCTCTTTGACAAGATTTTTTTTTTAAGTCAAAAAATTTATGTAGCTTCACCAAGTAAAAAATGAAATATAACTCAAAGTACTAAAACTAGGAATAAAAGAACTTGTCTTACCAACTTTACAAAAATATAAAGGATTATAAAGGAATACTATGAACAATTTTACGCCAAAAAAATAGAGAAGTAAAAGAGGTAATTTCCAGGGGCCCCTGCGTGGCTCAGACCATTAAGCATCTGCCTTCGGCTCAGGTCAGGATCTACAGGTCCTGGGATCAAGCCCCACGTCAGGCTCCCAGCTCAGCGTGGAGTCTGCTTCTCTGTGCTCTGTCACTCTCTCTCTGAAATGAATAAATAAAATCTTAAAGAAAAAAAAAAAAGAGGAAACTCCTACAGAGATAGACACAAACTACCAAAAGTGACTCAAGAAGAAATTAAAAAATCTGGTGAGCCTGGCTGGCTCACCTCGTACAGAGTGTGACTCTTGCTCTTAGGGTCATGACTTTAAGTCCCACAATGGGCGCGGGGCCTACTTAAAAATAAAAATTAAAAAAATAAAGAAATAAAATTTTAGAAATCTGAATAAACCAGATTGAATTAGTCATCTAAAAACTTCCCACAAATAGGGGCACCTGGGTAGCTCAGTTGGTTGAGTGGCCAACTCTTGATTTCGGGGAAGGTCATGATCTCGAAGTCCTGGAATCAGGCCCTGCGTTGGGCTCTGTGCTCTCTCCCTCTGCCCCTCTCCCCTACTCATTCTCTCTCTCTCTCAAATAAATAAAAAAATCTTTTTTCTAAAAAAAAGACCAAAGATATCATAAGAATAGAAAACTGCACATCAATATTCCTTATGAATATAGACTCAAGAATTCTCAACAAAATACTAGCAAACCAAATCCAGCAAAAGATAAAAAGGATAAACACTATGACTAAGTAGCATTTATATTAGGAACGCAACATTGAAATAGCTGAAATTCAACATAAGACACAAGATCAAAAGAATTTTTTTAAAAAAATTTTATTTATTTATTTGACAGAGACAGACACAGCGAGAGAGGGAACACAAGCAGGGGGGAGTAGGAGAGGGAGAAGCAGGCTTTCCGCAGAGCAGGAAGCCAGATGCGATGCGGGGCTCGATCCCAGGACCCTGGGATCATGACCTGAGCTGAAGGCAGACACTTAATGACTGAGCCACCCAGGCGCCCCAAGAATTTTAAAAATATACATAACAAACACTTGACAAAATCTAACATCTTTCCTGATAAAAACACTCAACAAACTAGGAATAGAATTTCCTCAACCTAATAAAGTGTATCTACAATGAATCCACAGTAGTTAACATCACACTTAATGATCAAAGAATGGTTTTACAGTAAGATTAGGAACAAGACAAGCTGTTCACTCTTTCATCTTCTAGTCAACAATGTAGTGAGGTTTCTAGGCAGGAAAATTAGGAAAGAAAAAGAAAAAGACATCCAGCTGGGAAAGAAAGAAGTAAAAGTATCTTTGTCCCCAGATGACAAGACCTTGTATACAGAAAATCCCAAAGACAAAAATAATATACAAAAATAACCTGCATTTCTATATTCTGTAAATGAACAACCCAAAAACAAAATTTGGAAATAAAATATTTAGGAATAATACTAACAGGATAAGTGCAAAGTTAATACTATGAAACTACAAAAATATTTTTGAAAGAAATCAAAGACCTAAATAAATGGAACATTAAATTATTTGTTGTTGCTGAGTTGTAGGGAGTTCTATATATATTCTGAGTATCAACCCCTTATCAGATAAACAATTTGCAAATGTTTTCTCCTACTCCACAGACTGTCTTTTCATTCTGTTGATGCACAGTTTTTAATTTTGATGTAGTCCAGTGTATTTATTTTTACTTTTGCTGCCTGTGCTTTTAGTGTCAATAAATCCTTGCCAAATCCAATGTCATAAAGCTTTTCCTTCTATATTTTCTTCTTTCAAGAGTTTTATATAGTTTATGTTTAGTTAGGTCTTTGACACATTTTGAGTTAACTTTTGTATGCAGTGTAAGAATCCCCCTTCATTCTTTTGCATGTGGATAGTTTTTCCCAGCACCATTTGTTGAAAAGACTGCCCTTTCCCCACTGATTGTCTTAGCACTCCTAAATCATTTAGCACTCAAAAATCACTTGAGACCATATGTGAGGGTTTACTTCCAGGCCTTCTCTTCTATTCCACTGATCTAAGTGTTTATTTTTATGCCAATACCACACTGTTTTGATTACTGTAGCTTCTTAACAAGTTCTGAAATCAGGAAGTATAAGACTTTCAACCCTGTCCTTTTTTTTCAATATTGTTTTGGCTATTTTGGGTCCCCTGAGATTTCATATGAATTTTAGGATATGAATGTTTTACTTTGGGTACTACTGACCTTTTAACAATAGTAAGTCTTCTTTTTTTTTTTTTTTTAATTTTATTTATTTATTTGACACAGAGAGAGAGATCAGATTACAGCTAGGCAGAGAGGCAGGCAGAGAGAGAGGAGGAAGCAGGCTCCCTGCCGAGCAGAGAGCCCGATGTGGGCCTCGATCCCAGGACCCTGGGATCATGACCTGAGCCGAAGGCAGCGGCTTTAACCCACTGAGCCACCCAGGCGCCCAATAGTAAGTCTTCTAATCCATGAACACAGGATGTCTTTACATTTACCTATATCTGCTTTGATTTCTTTCAGCAGCTTTACAATTTTCAGAGTAGATGTCTTTCATCTCCTTGGTTAATCAACAAAAAACCTCCTAGAATAAGTAAGTTCAGGAGAGTAAAAGGCACAAAATAGACACAAAAAATTAATTGCATTTCTCTACATATCAATGAACAAAAGTACGTGAAAATTATTATTCACAGTGCAAATCTAACAAAATAAGATTTGAAGGCTAAAACTTAAACACTGATGAAAGAAAGACAGAAGATCTAAATAAACAGAGAGACATACTGTGTTCATGGATTAGAAGACTCAATATAGGAAGCTGTCAACTCTTCCCCAAACTGATAACAATTTTAATCCAATTTCTGTCAAGACCCCAGCAACTATTTTGTAGATATAGAGAAACTATCCTAAAATTTATACGGATAGGTAAAGGAATTAGAATACCTAAAACAATTTCATAAAAGAAGATTAAAGTGGGAATAAGAAGTCTACATGATTTCAAGACCTATTAAATAGCTAGAGTAATCAAGACTGTGTGGTGCTGGCAGAGAAACGGACACAGATCAATGGAACAGAATAGAGAATTCAGAAACAGATCCACACAATGTGCCAAACTGACTTGGGAGAAAGAATCTTCAGCAAATGGTGCTGGAGTCATCAGACAATAAGCAACAAAACAAGACAAAAACCTATAAAACTTCTAGAAAAAAATAGAAGAAAATCTTTAGGATTAGGTAAAGAGTTCTTACACTTGATATCTAAAATATGATTGATGCATAAAAGAAAAAAATGATAAATTAAACTAAAATTTAAAACTTTTGCTCCATTAAGAGGATGAAAATAAAAGCTACAGAATGAGAGAAAATATGCAAAAACCACATATCCAACTAAAGACTAGTATCTAGAATATATATAAATTCTGAAAACTCAACAGCACAAAAAATTCGATTAGAAAATGGGCAAAAGACATTCGAATGAAGAAGATATGCCNAGTATCTAGAATATATATAAATTCTGAAAACTCAACAGCACAAAAAATTCGATTAGAAAATGGGCAAAAGACATGTAAAGACATTCGAATGAAGAAGATATGCGGGTGGCAAATAAGCATATGAAAAGATGTTCAACATCATTAGCCATTAGGGAAATAGAAATTAAACCCTAAAGAGATACCACTACACATCTATCAGAACAACTAAAATAGAAATAGTAACATCACCAAATTCTGGTGGAGGATACAGAGAACCTGGATCATGTGTATGTTGCTTGCAGGAATATAAACTTACTTACTGTGAAAAATACTGGAAGTTTCTTTAAAAATTAAACATGCAAATACCACATGAAATAGCCACTATTCTTCTGGGCATTTATCTCAGAGAAATGAAAACACATGTTCATATAAAAACTTGGAGATGGGGGCCCCTGGGTGCCTCAGTCAGTTGGCATCTGACTCTTGATTTCGACTCTAATTGTGATCTTGGGGTCGTGGGATTGAGCCCCATGGCAGTCAGGCTATGAATTGAGCTCTGCTTGTCCCTTTCCCTCCCTCTCTGCCCCTCTCCCTGCCCCTGTAGGCTCTCTCTCTCTCAAATAAATAAAATCTTAAAAAACAAACAAACAAAAAACCTTGTACATGGGTGTTTACAGCAGCTTAGTTCAAACAAATGTCTTTCAAGAGGTGAATTCTTAAACACTGTCCTATATTTATACCATGGAACACTATTCAGCAGTTAAAAGGAAATCTCAAGAGAATTATATATAATAAAAAAAAGCCAATCTCAAAAGTTCATAAATTATATGATTCCATTTATATAACATTCTTTAGTTGACAAAATTATAGAAAAAAGAATAGATTAACGGTTGTCAGTGGTTAAGGAGGGAAGGATCTGAAGGATTTGGTTTTCGTAACTCCTGGATCACAGTTCCCAAAACCCTTGAAATTTCCTAAGCCTGAGAGTGGCAAAGGTGTCTTTTGTTATGTTAATGAGGTGATTCTGGACCACACTTAAGGATGGGCCATGTGATTACAGAGTTGGAACTTTAAAGGTAAAGGGGCTGGAGGTTCAATCAATTGCCAATGGCTAATGATTTAATCAATCAATCATATCTTAGGTGATGAAGCCTCCATAAAAACCCAAAAGGAACAGAGTTTGAAAAGCTTCAGGGCTGGTGAACATGTGGGGATGTAGGGAAAGTGGTGCCCCTGCAGAGGACATGGGAGCTCTATGCCCTCTCCCTATACTCTGCCCTATGCAGCATTTCCATCTATCGGGTTGTTCCCGAGTTACATCCTTTTACAATAAACTGGTGATCTAGTAAGTAAAATGTTTCTCTGAGATTTGTGAGCCACGGTAACAAATTAATCAAACCCAAGTAAGGAATTGTGAGAACCCGATTTATAGCCAGTAAGTCAGAAGTACAGGTAACAACCTAGACTTGTGACTGGTATCTGAAGTCCAAAGAAGGGGTCATGAGAACCTCCAATCTGTAGCCAGCTGGTCAGAAGCATGGGTAACAGCCCAGGCCTGTGACTGGTGTATGAAGGGAATGGTGGAGGTAAGGGGGGCAGTCTGGTAGAACTGAACCCTTAATCTCTAGATCTGATGCTGTCACCAAGTACATAGAGTCAGAATTGAGTTGAATTCTCAGACACTCTGCTGGTGTTCTGAGAATTGCTTGGTGCTACGTAGGAAGCCCCCCTCTCCATATTGGAATCAGTACCAGAACCAATGTGTATGTATTTATATACGTATGTATATGTATGTTTGCAGTGTATATGAATTAAACACTGTAACTAAAACGCAGAGGTTTTCAAATTGGAGATAAAAGCAAGATATAACTGCATGCTACATACAAGAAAAACACTTTACATATAAGTACAAACAGGTTAAAAATAAAGCCTGGGATATCAACAACAAAATCACACTAATAACAAGATGACAGAGATGTTGAAATAATCTGGCAAAGACTATAGCTCAAATGACCATTCACGACTCTTAAAATAGAAAATGGACTCAAAAGTAGAGAAATGAAAGAAGAAAAAAAATCAGGACTTGATAGAAAAACAAAGTATTTAATCTTAAACAACAGAGAGAAAAAAAAAAGATTTAAAAAATATGGACGAAATCTCAGGGACCTGTGAACCAAAACCAAATGGTTTAACAGTCCTATCACTGGAATCTAAAAAGGAGAATGAATACAGTGCTAAAAAAAATACTTGAAGAAAAACTTACTAAAATGTTCCCAAGTTCATAGAAAGACATAAACCTGCAGCTTGAAGAAGTTCAGTGAACTACAAACAGGATAAACAAACAAAAAACTTACTAGAAATTTTGCTTTAAAAAATATTGCCTTGGTCAGTGCTCTGGATTGGACTTACCCCGCCAAAGTTCCCATGTTGAAGCCCTAATGCCCAATGTGACTATATTTATAGGAGATGGGGCTTAAAGAGGTAGGTAAAGTTAAATAGGTCACAAGTGACCCTCACCCAATAGGACTGGTGGCCTTATGAGAAGAGGGGGAGAGAGAGAGATCTCTGTCCCCACACACATACCATTTTGTTATGGCTGCCCAAGCAGGCTAATATAGTGGGCAAAAAGGATTCAGAAAAATAATGAAGTGATCTACATCTATCTTAAAAATAAAAGCAAAACTCAGGTAGTTTTAAGGAATAACAAAAATGGCACATAAATATTTTATAAGAAGTTCACATTTGAAATAAAATTTAGGACACAACTATAGTCATTACAATTATAACTCAGGAAAAAAACAATTATATCACACAAATTCAGGGAGGGAAGCTTATACATTGAACTGTATTTCAATACATGGACTAGGCAATTTATTTAAAGTTATGCAAAATGCATCAATAGTTGTCTTCAGTAAAACAGTTCAAATTTATAGTAAAATGATTATCACCTCACTTTTTTTAGCTTTAATATGACAATAAAGAAGTAACAAGAAACTAGAAAGCATAAGACCATAACAGTAACCATTTTTTCTTGGCCATTCATCTATACTCTCTGGGCTACATTTTGCCTTTTATAAAGAGGCCTTGTATGGAAGGGGGTGGGGCAGAGAAGTTAACAAAGACAACCCCTTTGGTTCCTCTAAGCTCCCAAATGTGGTGTATCTATGGGGAATATGTTGCCCTATTTAGTTCTACTAGCACCACATATACTGCAGTTTTAAACTTATCCCTGAAGATATGAATAAATGGGTTTATAGTTCCAAAAATCCTTCTGACATAGACTAATATTTTTTAAAATGTTAAATGTAACTGTATGAGTATAGTGATAATCTTCCTAGTAATGTATTGATGAATACAATCTTCTTCGAATGAGTTTTCCATTAATTTTCATTTCTTGAACATGAAATAAAGTTATGCTGAAGAAAATTAAAGGTCTTTGTATTCATCATTCATATTTTAAAACCTTAATTATACAAACAGTAAAAGAAACAGATTTTAATTTCTGCCATTTAAAAACTCTATATACCCAATAAATTCAAACACCCTTGAGGTTAGCTGAAAAATCTTTATCAATACAAATCAGAACACATTAGCTATAAAAGTTATTATAGAAACTATAGCACTGAAAATACTTCCCACAGTGCTGTATAAGTAACCTTTATAGAAAAAGTATTCGATTTCTTTACTATAGAATGTATTCATTCAGGGAACACATTCATTGACCACAAACTATTGTCAGGTATCATTCTAAGCCCCTGGGAATGATGAATGAACAAAACAAAGATTCCTACTCTTGGGGCACCTGGGTGGCTCTGGTCTGACTGTTGGTTTTGACTCAGGTCATGATCTCAGAGTTGTGGGATCAAGCTCCCACATCAGGCTTTGTGCTCGGCCAGGAGTCTGCTAGAGATTATCTCCCTCTCTCTCCCCCTTTGCTCCTCCCCCTGCTTGTGCTCTCTAAGGTAAATAGGTAAAATCTTAAAAAAAAAAAAAAAGATTCCTACTATTGTGGAGCTTGAGAAAATGGTGCAGAAGGAGACTGTTATTCTTTTCTGATTGTCTCAGAGCTCAGAGTGTAATCTGTTCACAATATGTTTGTTCGCTGAAGAGTTTCAAAACTATAAATGATATTTCATGGTGAAATACATACATCCAATTTGGCCCAGATACTGTGAGGCTCTGATTCCTTTCATCTTCACTATCTTTGTCCCTTATAGCTCAAGAGCATCTCATTGCCTTAGCAAAGTTAACAGAGATAGCATCCATATGAAATACAACAGACATGCAAATGGCAACATTAGAATGTCCCTGCCAAATGAAATTACATGACTGGCTTAGACAGACACAGACACACACAGACACAAACACAGACACAGACACACACACAGACACACAGACACACACACACGATAATACCAACAAACAGAACTAAGAGCCGTTGTTACTGTTCCATCTTTATGCATTTTCTATCCTGTAAGAAGCTAAAAAATCTCTCCAGAATAAATGTTCCAGCAAAAGAACCAAGCAAGGAGCCTTCTGAAAACAATACTTCCTCCACAAAATGCAATGGATCCTGCAGCTGTGCTCATTCAAATTAAAAACTAAGTTGTCTTTTTCAGAATCTTTCCAAAGCCATTAATTCCCTGATTTAAATTTATATAGGCAATATCACATCAATAAAAAAGACACTTTTTACACTAGCAGGAGGACACCATTTTTAAAAAACTGCTATAATTTATATACTTAAATGCTCATTTGGCTTAAGAATACTTTTCACAATTTCAAGGAACAGTTTTGTTACAAAGTACATCCTTGAAAATGGAATTAAGCCGCTAAGCTTCTCTGGTTGAGAACTTCATCAGTGAGGCACCCTTGAACAATTCTGGTTCTCTCTATTTTTATTCCATAAGGCCTAATGGCATCCCTAAAATCAATAAGAAACCTGGCCACTGCTGACAGGGCACTTCTCCTACCTGAAGCTTCATTTTCCAGGAAGATGCATCGGGGAGTCCTCGCTGCAGCTCTCCCCAGCAGCATGTTCCTGGGTTCGTCTGCACGCCAGCTGCCGCTCTGCAGCAGCCAGCAGAAGCACATCAGCGCAGCTGGACTTGTAAGGGCTTGCTGGAGCCCTTGGCATACCACTGCTGTGATCAAATTGGACTAACTACTTCCTCCAGCTGATTTCCAAGGAACTAGATAGTGAATGAATAATTCATGACAAGTCCATTCCAGCAACCCATTTCTGCTCTATGGTCTACTCCCCACAGCAATTTGCGATGTAAAGATTCTAAGCCTATACTTGCTGGCAGGCAAAGAATGAAAAAGTTCACTTTCCTAGTCAATGACAGTAAATGTTAGTAGATCTGTTTGCTCTTCTTTCATGCTAACCTATCACCCAGACTTACTTAAGAGATTTTTTTTTTAATGTAGGAAAGGTAAATGATTAACCACAAAAATCAGACACATACACACAATAATTTTTTCTCCATAAAACCTGTCCTACACAGTGGTTTCTGGTGGTAGGAAAAGCAGCAAAGTGCTTGCTCTAAGATCATCAGATCAGTACTTACATTTAGCAAAAGACCAGTTCCAGCAGAGCACAGGAAATCATCACATGGTAGGGGAGGGGAGTTTCAGTATCAATGCCAGGAAACAAATTGCTTCAAAGGGGAATTTTCCTGGTCTCTCAGGCTATAAATACAACTTTCATCTCATTGGTATTCTTCTAGGAAGAACATGAACATTCATTTTCACCAATTTGTCAGTGCTTAACATATTTCCAAATGAGTGATATCTAAAGTAGTCAATTCTCTGCAACCAAACACATGATGCCAAGAGGAACCTGAATAACAACAACAAAAAACTCATTCTAGCTCATCTCCAGGTCCAGGAAGTCCAATCCTACATCTATCATTTTTACCTGTTTCAATCTTTCTTTCCTTTTCTTCTGCACTCACTGGGGCTGTCTCAAGCATGTGCTCTGTCAGTAAGTTCATTTTCCGGACATGACTATTCTGTTCCTACCTACTACTAATTTATTTGTTCTGCAAATTGGTTCTCATGTGACTCCTTAGCTCCATATTCTTCCCTTTTCACCTCATTCTGTTTTTTTTTTTTTCCTGTTGTTTTATTATATCATTTCTGGGCGCCTGTGTTTTAGCCAACCCAGGTCCTTAACAGCTTACTCCTTAATAACTTACTCAGGGATTCTCTTCATTCTGAAGGGAAATGAGTATTTCTTCCAGGATAGACTCTGCATCCTTCTTCTGCATTTACTGTGCCTTTCCCTTCTTCCTGCCATGTGTTCAGAGTGCTTGTGATGTCTTCTTGTTGGCTCAAGCTTCACTGGGACGTTCTGCAGAGTGCCTATGCATGTGTTACTGTGCAGTCTAGGGGAGCCCTTCCCCTTCCGGCTACGTTCTAACTGGTGTTCAGAGAGTGTGAAAAAGGGAGAAGGGAATCAGCTCAGCTGGGACTAGGGCTACAACCAGCCCTAACTCTGAGCTTCTCTCACAGGGATATTTTCTTTTCCTCCCCAACATTAATTCCCTCAACCCTTGAGAGATTTTATCTCCACCAGAAAAAGTCTGGCCCAGGCTGTTCTCTTCCTCTTTGCAGTCATTCCTTGTCCCCTAAATCCTGACGACCCACTCCCTACCCCTACCCAACCCTGTCACCTGCTGCTCACTGTATGCCCCTTCTTCCACTTACTGTTCTCCAAACAGACCTGCCTGATCAACATTCCCTTCTGCCAGGTGTTCTGCTACCTTCCAGTTTACTGATGAAAATAATCAGCTCTGATAACCACCTATAACATTAGGGGAAATCTGCCTTGAGATGAAGTATACCCCATGAACAGTAGAGCAAACAGACAGAACATGGGTCCTTGATAATGTCTCTGATATGCTGGTTTGACCACCCTGAGACCCATCCTTCCCTTCTATGTAAGACCTTCTCTTATATGAGCTAGTGAAGTTTTCACTGTTTAAGCCAGGTTGGGTTGGTTGTTCTGTTACTTACAGCTTAAAGCATCCTCCTTGGACTATCTATTTACATTATTAAACCCTCTTTTGTTAGCCTGTATATTTTGAAAAATAACATAGAACTTCAAACTGATTATTAAGACTCAAGTATGGCTGAGGATGCTCCAAAAAAAAAAAAAAATCAATGATTCTCAGAATTAAAAGAGACAGAGATCATCTCTTCCAACCCAACACAGAGCCTGAATCCTTGCATAATATTGCAGCTCTGGCTGTTTCTCCTCAACACTCCCAGGAACAAAGAGTACTCCAGCCACCTCCCAAGGCAACTGATTTGCTTCACTCTGCTGATAAATGAATCCTTGCTACTATCAGGCTTATCATCCTTTGACCTGAGGGGTCTACTGGAACACTGGATTTTAAGAGCAAATAAAAAGAGAGCAAGCAGTTTGGCACAATGCTGGCAGCAGCAGTACGACAATGCCATGAACAAGGCACACCGTGGACACCAATTTTCCCTCGAGTATCAGTTAGTTGGCAGAACTGTGTCTCCATTAGCATTTAACCAGATTATGAAAACTCTTTCTCATGGACTACAACACATGTACAATTCTACCCTGTGTTTTAGGGCCTCTTTCCCCATTATAAGAATGATAATGTGAGGGGTCCCTGGGTGGCTCAGTCGATTAAACGTCTGCCTTTGGCTGAGGTCAAGATCCTAGGGTCCTGGGAGTGAGTCTGGATTGGGCTCCCTGCTCGCTTCTCCCTCTTCCCCCTGCTTGTGCGCGCTCTCTCTCTCTCCCAAATAAAGAAATAAAATCTTTTTAAAAAAGAATGATGATGAGAATATAATGTAAAAAGGAGAACCTCTGCTATAAAAGGACCTATGGGGGGGCCTGGGTGGCTCAGCGGGTTAAGCCTCTGCCTTCGACTCAGGTCATGATCTCAGGGTCCAGGGATCGAGCCCCGCATTGGGCTGTCTGCTCAGCAGGGAGCCTGCTTCCTCCTCTCTCTCTGCCTGCCTCTCTGCCTACTTGTGATCTCTCTCTCTCTGTCAAATAAATAAATAAAATCTTCAAAAAAAAAAAAGACCTATAGGGGCACATGGGTGGTTCAGTTTGTTAAACCACCAACTCTTGATTTTGGTTCAGGTTATGATCTCAGGGCCTTGAGAGCAAGCCCTGCATTGAGCTCCAAACTTAGCGGGGAGTCTGCTTGAGGATTCTCTCTCTCCCCCCCTCCCTCTGCCCCTCCCTCCACTCACGTGCATGCACTCTCTAATAATTAAATCTTTTTAAAAAGGGCGTGTAAGTGTTGTAAGAAACTAAAACTACAAGAGAAGATTTTCTTCTACTTTCCATGTCTTCTTCAACAGACTAAAGTTTGGGTAAACACATCCTAAATATCATAGGTAAGGGTTTTCAACATTTTTCAATGACAAACCATGAGAAAAGTATAAAAGACTGCTGGGTAATACAATTCTGCATGATAAACTAATTCTCCAATTTTGAGATACTCATTATCTTAGTCATCAATCTATTGGGTTTTTTATATATTTTAAAATATAACAAATTTTTTGAGTTATCATTCTAATTCATCTTTTTGTCTCTCAACTACTGTCATCTATTCCTGTCTCAACTTCCTCTTTTCAAGTATCTTAAGCTCTGGGTTTAAAATGCTCACTGAAAGAACCATTCTTGAAGACTTTAAAACATACATATTTTCTGATAAAGGTTATTTCTCCAAAGATCATTTCATCTGGCAGCTGAAACAACAGATGATAAACTCATAGCATATCTCATAAAGGATTCTGATTCCTTTTGGGTGTCTAATTATGACAGGGCCTGATTAGGAGGGCCTGGCTTTCATAAAAAAATACATATATTATATATATATTTATGTATATAAATGTAAATATATATTTTATATAAAAATATACATACTTTTATATAAATACATATCTATATATGAAATAGGGCAAGATGGTGGTTGTGAGGCAAGCCCTCTCAACTTTCATAAAAACTCTACATCAGGAGTGCCTGAGTGGCTCAGTCCATTAAGTGTCTGCCTTCAGCTCAGGTCCTAATTGGGATCAAGCCCCATGTCAGGCTCTCTGCTCAGCAGGAAGTCTACTTCTCCCTCTCACCCTTGCTCTGTGCTCTCCCTCTCCCTCTCTCAAATAAATAAATAAAATCTTAACAACAACAACAAAAACACTCTACATCAAAATTGGACTGCCCAGAGTACTTCCAATTCTATGCTACAGTGCCACATGAAATGCAGGATAGAGAGTCTTAAGTGAGACAGAATACAGAGGTTGTAGCTTGATTACAGTACACATGTACTCTCCCCACTGATGACATTCCTACCAAGACCTTCAAATTCTTAAGACTTACAATGACATGTGCCTAAAATATAAAAGGAAAATAGCCATTACCCTGCCTGCCTGTAGTCAACAATTATTCATGGCTCTTCTCTGTCAGTGCCACTGTTCTGAGGACCCTGATGATGAACTCTTGGCTCACCAGCTCTTGAACATTCTTAAAAACTTCACCTTCAAGTGTTGTCTAATACCCTGGACAAGCTATCTGGTTTGCTCTGACCTCTATTATATGTTTGTTTGAGTCTTTCAGAAGGACTGGTCTTCTTCAGTTACTAAAATGTTAGCCAAGAGAGCACCCTGTATGAGAACTTAGTAGACCTTTCTACATTATCTCTAGAATGCCAGTCCTAACCTGGCCTGCTGATAACAGCTCAGCAGCAAACTGTGCCCTCAGACACTGGTACAGTTTTTAACCTGGAGCCCTCTTCTCACTTATCTGCCACATTCAAGAACATTCTCGAGGCTAGTATCGTATCATTGCTCTACACCACAAAGTTTCTAATAAAGCATACATCATACCCTTATTAAAACAACTTAGCTTTCAAACCACTGTACTTGTCAGAGGACTGGGGACTTTGCCAGTTTTATAACAGAAGCATTGAAAATCCCACAGCTACAGAAACTCTAACAGATGTGCTGGGAAGAAGTCTGCACAAGAAAATCTTTCCCATATTTTACCAAATGCCACTGCATACATTTTTTGACTTACTCTTAAAATGAAAATGCAAATGTCTAAGTAGAATTACAATTATGATTTACAAAAGGCTGAGTATGTCTTCATTCAAACTTGGATAGCTGTATGTTACAAGGGACTTCCGTTGATGACTAAAATATTATCCATTCTCAGGACCCTTGCAGCTGGAATTCAGGTGCTGGAATGCAGCTTGGCTCCCCAGGAGTTCCCAGAACGCCCTCCTCCACATGTCCTCAGTCCTAGTACTGCCTCCAAAGCTGGAGGTTCACTCTACTTGCACTCCCCTATTAAGTCTGGGTGCTTCATGGGTTCCAGGTATCTTTCTTCTGTGGTCCTCTCTATATTTCCTTCCTTTCCCCAATTAAAGTTCTAGCCTGGGGGAAAAAAGATGTCCCTACCAGTAAGGAATTCCTACTCTATTATGGGGATATAAACATGTAACGACAGGTAACAATCATGAAGTAGAGTTTTTAAAATGCCACATCAGAGATACAGATGCTAATTTCTCTTTCTCTCTTTTATGTATCTACCCATTACAACCCATTCATGGAAGAAGAGAATGGAGAATGGAGTGGAAGAATGGAGTACTTTATGGGCATGTGAATGAGAGAATTTATATAGACCTACTTAAATATAGAAAAAAAAACCCCAAGAGTATTCACAAAAACATCGAAGCAATCCTTGAATACTAGATATAATATACAGTATGTTACCAAATTTGTAATTTAGCAAACTAAATTACATCAGATTAAGTTCCTTCATTGCTAGGAAAAATTAATGCTAAATATATAGCCAGGGGGAAAAAAGTACAAATGAAGATTTGTGCGGTCTGGATAAAGCAAAATCAGACTTCGGATTCAGAATGGGAGTAGGAACTAAAATAGGTGTCAAGTAGGATTCAGAGCTGTGCGAGTCACCAAGGGAACTCAATGGCATGCTTTTGTTATGTTCTAAAGATTGATGTAGTCTATGAATTCTTTTCCACCACACAAGAGAGGATGTGGAGCAAATACCAAGGTGAGATTACTAAAACCTACTGCAACTACTGTACTGCTAAAAACAAATCAGCCTGGCACCAAGAATGTAATTTCAGATTTTATTAACAGGTGGTAGAAAATACAAAATATTTTGAGAATTAAATATAACTAGAATACTTCATGATAAGATTCAATAAAGAGGCATTAACTTTGTTGAATGATACACATTTTATCTGAAAGAAATTACAAAATATTTTTAACCTCACATTTTACCTCATAGTTGAAAAACTGTGTAGCCCAAGAAAATATTCTAGTCACTAAATTTAAAACAATCAGCTTCACTAACAAGTACTGCTTCAGCTGTTCAAATATGCATTACTTCATCGCTATGATCTATCACAGCACCTGAGAACTGAGAATAGCTGAAAAATTAGCTTATCTTTAAATACGTTATCTCAAAAAAACAAAACAAAACAATTCTATCACTTGAAACTTACTTTGCTCTGCTTTCAAAGGTTTCCCCCTCAAAAGCTCTTGATTAATGAATAGTAATTGGAGGCGGAAGAGAGGAAATCACTTTCATCAACCTACCTATTTGAGTTCAAAATATGCAATCACAGGGCAATATAGCCTAGTTCTGAGGTGTCAGAAATGCAGTTTGTACAAGACAGGAAAAGATAAATGGCCTAGGCAGGTATAGTGAAGTAATCTGATTACTTATTAAAAGATTTCCCCAAACCAGTAATTCCATTTGTCCCGCCTGAGATGTTTATTTCCTAGGAATGGCAGCAGAGTAAAATAAACAGATATGTCCTTCCTCTTCCGAGGAGGGAAGAGCTGCTGGGAGAGGAGATGAAAGCAAGCAGTCTCAGGCTCAAGTGTACATGGAAGGGAAGATCTGAAGGCGGATCCCCTTAAGCCTACCCGCGCTTGTGGAAAGTCTACATACACCTCCCAGAAATGGGTATGCCAGGTTGAAGGCTATTCTTAAATACATCAGAGAAAATAGGTCAAACAGAAAGAGCGAGCCACACATTTGAGGACACTGAAAGTACAGGTATTTGACAGCACAACTTGCAAAAACCTAAACAAAGGAAGAAAATTCTCCTTAAAATACAACACAGAGAAAATCTACAGCTAGCCACAACTTTACTTTGGATATTCTACTAATGTGATAGGTAAGGAATATCACTAATGATCAGCAGTAACCACATTTTAAAAACAGAACGTGTTATTCTAACTGAGCATAAACATCAACCAATGTCTACATAATCCTAAAATATAAAAAATTTGGAATAAGATTTAAAAACATATGAATATCTAGGAAGCATCTCATTAGATAACTTACCCACTGGCCTTTAAATTGTTTATTATCGTTTACTGTTTTATCATTGTTTACTGCAATCCTGGCTTTATCTTACATCTGACAATAGCATAGTTTTTTATTTCCCAAAACTTTTTATTTTGAAAATTTTTTAATCTACAGAGAGGTCAAAAGAATAATATGGTACCCTATGTCCTTCAACTAGACGCATCAACCAATATAAAATATGCCACATTTGCTTTCTCTGATACACATGTATATATTTTTCTTTTCCTTGTTATTTTTCTTTTTCTGGCAGACCATTTGAAAGTAAGTTGCAGGGGTGCCTGGGTGACTCAGTCAAGTATCAGACTCTTGGTTTCAGCTCAGGTCATCACCTCATGGGTGGTGAGATGAAGCCCTATGTCAGGCTCCACAGTCAACGGGAAGTCTGTGTGAAGATTCTCTCCCTCTACCCCTCCTCCCCCCACTCATGCTCACTTTGGTGCGTTCTCTCTCTCAAAGTAAATAAATCTTTAAAAAAAAATTAAAAACTAAAAAAAAAACTTTAAAAAAAGAAAGTTGAAGACATTATGCACCTTACCACTAAATATTTCTGTATGCATTTTCTAAGAATAAGGATATTCTCCTATACAACCGCAGTACCATTTTTACATCTAAGAAAATTAACTACAAGTCTATACTTACTTGTCATCTAATATATAGACAATATTCAAATGTCCCAGTTGTCTCAACAGTTTATAGCAGCTTTTTCTATCTAGCAGGTTCCATTAAGGTTTACATATTACATTTGGTTGTTAAGCCCCTTTAAATCTAAAGTAGTTCCCCCATATTTTCTGTTTTTCAAATAAATAATTTTTTAAAGTGAAGGGCTCAAAGTTTAAATTTTCCTCAAAAAAATCTATTACCTTGAACTTAATAGTATAATTTTTTCAAAGTTATCAAAGTTCACTTATTAGAAGACTCTGGCTAGTCTCTGTGTCGTTAGTTATATTTGTGATGACGACTGCTTTCAGTGTACTGGCTATGGGCGGGCCACTGAGGCCAAGAAAGGAGGACAGTGATCCTCACTGAGTGAGGACAAGAACTATGCTGCTAAGCAGAGGCTCATCCAAGTTCAGCAGAATCCTATGTCACACAATGTATTTAAAGAGAAGACCTTTGCTCTCAGGGAATAGCCATCAATGAAGCTTGGGGTACAGTATGAATCATTTGAGCACGTCCTTCACAATCTGGGTATGTGACTGCTTATAAGTCTAATCACACAGCTAATAATATGTAAGCATTATGCCTCAATCAGCCTAAGCCTAATTCAAAAACAATGTCCCAGAATAAAAGACATTATTAAGACTTTCTTGTAACAGCAACCATTACTAGTTATTCACATATTACCCAAATACCGTGAATCTGACAGCAGTCTCCTGCTATTTAAGAAAAGACAGACTTTTGAAATGCGGTAAATTGTGTTCTTTATAAGCAAACAAACAAACAAAAAAACATACAAACTCAGCATCAGGATGACCAAATAAAAGGGGCAATATTTCATGGCCTAGGCAAAAGTGGCATGGAAGATAAAATATTCTCAAGTACAGCAAGCACCAGAAGTCACCTGGGGTGCTTGCTGCCATGATAAGGGATGTCTCTGAGACAGTGACTCCAGATGGTGACTCCCCTTCCTCAGTGCCCCATCCCACACCCTTCTTCTTCTCAGGCAATTCATTCTAACTGACAATTTTATCTCTTCCTAGGGCCTTCTTTACTGTCTCTATGCTACCCAACTCCAAAATTTCTCTCTTTCTAGCTCTTGCTTAAATAGATTTCTCTCTAAAGATTCAGACACAACTGAATTCTGGATATCTTCAGGTGACCCACCCACAAGTACCTCACACTTGCATGTTCACCAAGTTAACCATCCAATTCCCCCATCTTTCTGATTAACCCGCTGCCCATCCTCCATCAAAGTGAATGTCTCGACCAGACTTCAACTCCCCATGACCACCACAATCCATCAACCACCAGCACTGTTATCGATCCCACCTGCTGTCCATCTCCTGTGATCTGCTCACTCCTCTCCTCCCTGATACCACCTCCCTGGCTTAGGTCATCATCACACAGAGTGTAGCATTAGCTTTCTGAGTGCTCTCCTCCCCCACCCCCTTCACCAAACTACAGTCATGTTACTAAAATAGAGCTCTACCCTTCACGGTTTCAGTTCCCTTAGCACCACTGTGGCTACTCCCGCCTCATCTCACTGCTCCCCACCTGACACTTCAAGCTCCAGCATAATGAGCTTTTCTCAGTACCTCAAATGTACCATTCTTCTCTTCTCTAGGAATTTTTGCCCCCTACTGTACCAAACACTCTTCTCCTCTATCTTCCACTAACTCTTACGTCTTAAAACTCATCCTTCACAGCTCCTCTTTCAGAGAAGCCTCCCCTGTCACCACGAGAAGAGGTCGGGGTACTTTTCTAGGCCGTGGCACTTACCGCACCGAACTGGGCAACTGCCTATTTTCCCAGGCAGCAGTATGCAGAGCAGGAAGAAGGAGGCCGCAGTACAGAGACCAAGTGCGGGCTGCTGCAGCAGGAGAGCCAACCAGAACCTGGACTACAGTTGAGGCGTGGCTTACAGAAGCATAAGCCCTGGAAGATTTGGGCAGCAGTGAGGGCGTCTCTGTGTTACACAGCACTTATGTTCAATGTCTGATGGCACGCACCATGTAATGGGTGCTTAATATGTATTTGTTCACAAAAAAATGAACAGATCCATGAAGACATAAGGAAGCAAACAGAAAAACATCTGCATTGAGCTCAGTATAGACTCACTGAGTGCTGGGAGAATGAAGACTACAGAGCAAGTGAAGCTGGGCGAGTTTCATTAGGAGGGACGTGTGGTTTGCAGAGATAAAGGCCAGTGGCTGGCAGAAACAGTGCACAAAAGGCAAGTAAATGTAGAGTGTAGAGGTTGGGTGTGAATACCAATTCTAATACTCGCCAACCACCAACAGGGGAACCCTGAGCAACTCATCCAACTCTTCCGTGCCTCACTTATAAGATGAGGGTGACAATGGATGACAATAATACCTATGGTACCTGGATGAAGATCAAATGAAGTCACTGAGTTAATGTTTGTAAAGTCCTTAGAAAAACAGTGCCTTGTAGAGAATAGTCATGATATAAGTATGTTAAATGAAACAAATCCTTAGTAGTATCTCAAACTATTTAGATGCAGTAAAAATGGCCACCTGTGAAGTGAATAATTAATTAACGGATGACTGTGTACCTCCACTTACTGGAAAGAGATGTATCAACCATATTTACTGTAAAATGTGAAGAATTTTCTCAACCAGAGTTTTAGGTAATGGAACTATTTTTATACATATACACACAATTCATAGTACACTGGGGAAACTGGGACTTCTGAGCTACACCAAAAAATACAACACCCTATTCCCATCTCCAGTCACATACAAATCCTGGAAAAAATATAGCAAAATAATTTTTAATACACAGCCAATCTCAAAAGCAAGAAGAAAAAAGTTCCCAGGGGCCAAGAACAAGAACAAAATTTAAAGTCAGAGCATTAAACAAGAAGCTAACGTTAAGGAAAGAAACTTGGATTACATGTTCACAGAGATAAAGAAAAAATTTAAAAAACATAACGCAAAGACAGGAAATTATTTTTTAAATTTATGAAATAAAAACATTGAGACGCTGAAATTATGATTGCAATGGCAGAACTAGACCTGGCTAAGGAGAGGGGTAGTGAACAGAAAGAGAATGCTGAAAAAAATCAGAGCGCAGCACACAGACAGAGTGCAGCAAACAGAAAGCATGGCAGAAGACAGTGAGCTTTATTCCCAGAAAGGGAGAACGAAGGGAATGGGGGAGAGGCAATATTTGAGGAAACAATGAGTGAGTGCTTTCCAAAAGTGAAGAAAGGCCTGGGTCCTGAACTTCAAAAACTAAGAGCACACCTAAATTCCAAGCAGAAATGGGATAAACAAAAATAAAAGCATAACTAGCTACATCACGGATCAAAAGCTCTCCGGGGGGGCACCTGGGTGGCTCAGTGGGTTAAAGCCTCTGCCTTCAGCTCAGGTCATGATCTCAGGATCCTGGGATCAAGCCCCACATCGGGCTCCCTACTCAGCAGGAAGCCTGCTTCCTCCTCTCTCTGCCTGCCTCTCTGCCTACTTGTGATCTCTCTCTCTCTCTGTCAAGTAAATAAATAAAGATTAAAAAAAAAAAAAAGCTCTCCGGTTACAATACACTAGGGAAGCTGCCATCAGAGTGTTCACCACATTGTCTGACATGGCTCTTCCTATCTCTCTGCTACACTATGGGCTCCTCGAGGGCAGGGTTCTTTCCAATACATAATACACTGTTAATATCTGCTTGATGCATCAATGAAAGTATAAATGTGTCGGTGAATTTATATTCACGGGAAAGCATTTTTAAAAGGAAACAAAATAATACGGAAGAAACGTCATACAAATTCAAGTGTCCGTGGGTAAGGCGTTCCTCTTGGGACCTGCTTCTTCATTTGTATAAAATAAAGGAGTCATATCTCAATGATGTCAGATATAAAAGCCACTAACAAATATTACAGGATACTATAATATTATTTGAGTGGTTTTCTTATTTTCAACAGGCTTACTGACCGGAAATCTGAAAAATTACCTGCCTCCTAGTTGTTTCATGCAGGTAGGACAGCTATAAGAGAATAATGACAACCAACAAACCATAATCATTGAGTCCTGAGGTAAGACCCTGGACAAATATATTTCTGTACCACCTTTGGTCAATTTACATGCAACACACCAAAGCCAAATGCAAATGTTTCACTTCACAACCAAACTAGACTCTTGGTTTTACCTATACAACATGGATTCTCATCTAACAAACTCTCACTAGATCAACATTACAGAGCTCAGCTATAGTCATTTGGTGCATTTTTCCATCTCCATATCTAAAAAAGTAAACAGCAAACCATTACCAATCGAAGACTTACATGAGAATTGGCTGGGAAAAGTAAGCTGTTAATATATAAAATAGCTAGAATCAATACTGTTGGCTTTTTTTTTTAAGATTTTATTTATTTATTTGACACAGAGAGAGAGATTACAAGTAGGCAGAGAGACAGGGAGAGGAGGAAGCAGGCTCCCTGCTGAGCAGAGAGCCCGATGCGGGCCTCAATCCCAGGACGCTGAGATCATGACCTGAGCTGAAAGCAGAGGCTTTAACCCACTGAGCCACCCAGGCGCCCAATACTGTTGGCTTTTGACTAAGAATATTTAAAATGACAGAACCTTAAAGTTGTATGTAATTTTATTTGCATTCAAGTTTCAAAATCTATATATGCAAAAGAAAATGTAACAGTTCAAACTGATCAACTTGTATTTAATGTTTGATAACAGCATGCTTTTTTATTTCTAGAAAAACATCTAAGCTTATTTCTTCATTTTTGAAGAAAACAAGTCTTACAAGGCAGAAAACAACCATTTAGAAAAGAATTAGAATTTATTTCTTAAAAGTGAGTGTGCTTTCTGTGAGTGCTTGAGCAAACTAGGAGTTACAGTGATAGATTTGATTACCAGATAGGAAAAACATGTCAGGAAGTAGACTTTCAAAAACCACTCCAGGGATGAAGGAAAGATAAACAGATGACAAAAGAAATCCTAGTTTCTATGTATGAGAATATTAATCTCTTGGGCTCTTGCAGGTAAAGTAGGCAGATGATTAAAGAAGTCAAAGAAACAATCTCACAGAGGGGGACACTTAACCAGAGACAGTAATTTGGGACAAGTATATTTTAAAGGTGTATATTCATCTCTTCATTTAAACACACTTAATATGAAGAAACCAGGAATGGTCCAAAAGACAACAATCAGAATGTTGAGAGATTCAATTTTGTAATACATAAAACAATGGATTTTTATGTTGCAGAATAAGACTGATGGTCTCTGGAAGAAAAAAATAAGACTGGGGTGCCTGGTGGATCAATTGATTAAGCATCTGCCTTTGGTTCAGGTCATGATCTGAGTCCTGGGACTGAGCCCCGAGTTAAGACTGCTCAGCACAGAGTCTGCTTCTCCCTCTCACTCTCTCTCTCTGCTCTCCCTCTCTCTCTCTCTCAAATAAATAAAATCTTAAAAAAAAATAAAAAAAGAAAATAAAGAAAAAAGTAAGACTTCCAATAAAAGAAAGCTACAGAGAATTTGTTCTTATACTGGATCTCAAATCTCTGGTCACCTAAAAAAGAACTAAACTGCCTTTGGAAGTAGTGGGTTAGGGCCATGAGAGATGCCTAATGGTGTCCCAAGAACAAACCAGCCACAATGATACAGCAGGTTCAAGCATCAAATTGGGAGTTAGGCTGGATTCTGGGATGTTAAAACACAGATTTTATCATTTAAAAAGGGAATGATTTATCAACTAGAAAAAAGAGAATAATTAAAAAGTAAAAGTGTAGTGATTATGCCTCAAAATACCAGTCGAGAGGCCATCTTTTCAGAAAATGTCAGGTAAATATGAGTACAGTGCTAGCTGTAAGAATCATATATTCTTACAGCAAATATAAATATGGTTAGATGATCATCATCCTTTAAGTGCATATAAACTTAAGTGTAAAAGCAAATGGAATAGCTATGTGCTTAACACACTGAAACTACAGGACATGTAAACCATCTTTCCAGTAACATCTTATTTCATTAAGATACAGGTTTATAAATGTATATGGCGAAGCATAAAAAATGATCATCACCCTGATGCTTCACAGAAAATCAGAAGCAAGATGGTGAGGCCAAAGAGGTCAGCAAAGGAACTGTTTATAAAAATACAAGAAAATAGTACTTTCTTTTCCCATGGAACTTACTGTTTCAATGTAAGCTATTCATTGAATTACCTTTTTGTTTATCCTTTTCAAGAAATACCATAATGTGGGCCAGTTCATTCAGTATCCATATAAATTTGATTTTAAAGGGGGTATAAAGCAGAGAATTTAAAACTGTATTTTCTGAACAATCTTGAAATATGGGTTCTAGGCATAATTGGATTGTGCTTATTCGATGCACTCACACTCAAAGTTCTGATTTGCAGATGATACGTGGGGTAGAAAAGCAGAAGGGCAGAGCATCCACTTTGTCCATCCAGATCACGGCAAAAGTGAGTGGTTCTAGAGCTAGCAGCTTCTTTCTACTTCAGCAAAGGCTGTAGCAATGTGGCAGCTTTTCCAACTATGGTTAATGTAGTGATTTCTTCACCAGAAGTGGCCATAGCAACTTTAATTTGTGAGCTGATCTCAGCAGAACAGTCCAAGAGTGCTGGGATTAGCTGTTCCTGGAAACCCAGCTTGCTCCTCCAGCCATTCAATTACTTTGTAAGCATCTACTACTTCCCTATATTAAATCCCTCTCCTTATACTAACTGGAAATAATGCTGTTGCTCACAGTGAACCCTGTCAATAACAGAGTAAAATGAACATTACTCTGGAAAATAATTCACAAATAATGTCAAATGAAATGTGCACTTCTAAACACAGACTCGGTGGCCAAGTATAAAATTTGTCTTTTAGACTTTTAAAAGTACATGTTAAAAATCCTACTTAAATGCATAGAAGGATATTTTAAAATAGGCTTAAAAGGGGCGCTTGGGTGGCTCAGTTGGTTAAGTGTCTGCCTTCGGCTCAGGTCATGATCCTAGGGGTTCTGGGATCGAGTCCCAACTCGGGGACTATCTGCTCAGCCAGGAGCCTGCTTCTCTATCTGCCTGCCACTTCCCCTGCTTGTGCATTAGTGCATGTGCTCTCTCTGTCAAATAAATAAATAATATCTTTTAAAAATAAAATTAAAATAGGCCCAAGGATAGAAAAAACATCAAATAATGGGGAAAGGAGACAAAAGAATGAGAAAAATAAGTATTTTTTAAAATGGTGAAATTATTTGTGTGAAAAAAGAGAACTAGTAAAGAAATACAGAAAAATCTCAGTTAATCAAGTCGATACTACAATTATGCTGAAATTAGAGAAGGAAAAAAGTCTACAAAGATATCCATCACTTGGTATCTTCAGTCAGTTTTTTTTTTACATTTGCATTGACATTTTAATAAATTATCTGTATGAATTTTTTAAATCAGTGTTCTCGCTGACTGCAATAAAACTCATGGAGAGTAAAAATGTCAAAGTTCCATAAATAGCCCATTAACTTTGAACTGTTAAAATCAGCAAAATTTAACAAACAAGTAAGGTTTTACATTTTTTTTATTATTATTATTTGCCCCAGGGGTACAAGTCTGTGAATCATCAGGCTTACATCTTTCACAGCACTCACCAAAGCACACACCCTCCCCAATGTCCATAACCCATCCACCCTATCCCTACCCTCCCACCTAACCCTAAATTTGTTATGTGAGTCTCTTATGGTTTGTCTCCCTCCCAATCTCATCTTGTTTCATTTTTTTCCCTCCCTATCTCCCATGACCCCCCGCTCTACCCCTCAAATTCCTCATATCAGAGAGATCATATGAAAATTGTCTTTCGCTAATCAGTTTTTTTTAAATAAATATTTTAAGTTCAATTTAGATCATATGATCAAAAAGTTGAGCAGAGACATGGAAGATATAAAGAAAGGATCCAAACTAAACTTCTAGAGACAATAACTATACCATGCCTGAGATGAAAAATATACTAAAAAGATTAACAGCAATTAGACAGTGAGGGACGCCTGGGTGGCTCAGTCGGTTAAGCAGCTGCCTTCGGCTCAGGTCATGATCCCTGGGTCCTGGGATCCGAGTCCCACATTGGGCTCCTTGCTCAGCGGGGAGCCTGCTTCTCTTTCTGCCTCTGCCTGCCATTCTGCCAGCTTGTGCTCTCTCCCTCTCTCTCTGACAAATAAATAAATAAAATCTTTAAAAAAAAAGATTAGACATGGAAAAAAATTGATAAACTCAAACACAGCAATTAGAATGATCCAAAATAAAACACAGAAAGAAAACATAAAATTTTTAAAAATGTAAAGCGTAACAGTGGACAACTTCTAAGAGTTAATGTGTGAGATGGAGTCCCCAAAGAAGGGAGGGAGCAGAGGAATATTTGACAATTATTTAAAATTAATGGAAACCATAAATTCACAGATCGACAAAGTTCAACAAACCCTGGACACAAGAAATGAAGGAAACAAAGGGGGTGCCTGGGTAGTTCAGTCAGCTGAGTGTCCACCTCTTGGTTTCAGCTCAGGTCATGATCTCATGGGTTGTGATATCATGCCCTGCATCAGGCACCACACTCAGTAGGGAGTCTGCTTGAAGATTCTCTCCCTCTCCCCCCGCCGTGCACCATGTCTCTCTAAAATAAATAAATGAATCTTAAAAAGAAACGAGGAAAACAAAAAAAGAAGAAAAAAAGCTGAAAAATACTTTATTTTTATAATTTTATTTTTATACTTTACCAGCCAACTCGCACTATAAGAAATGTTAAAGTCCTTTCCAAAGAGACAATGAACAATAGAAATGGTATTTATAAGAGTAAATAGATATTTTTCTTATTATATTACTCTCTTTAAAAATGTTTTAAAATGATACTGGGATTTATAACATATATATAAGAAAGATGTATGACAACAATACCATAATATCCAAGAAGAGAGAAATGAAAGTATATTGTATAGTATACTTGAAATAATATAACATCAGTTGGAGGTAGACTGACAAGTTAAAAATGTATATTATTATAAACCCTGAAAAATTTTTAAATAAAAAACCATTAAAATAAAGTTATAGCTTATAAGCCAACAAAGAATTTAAAAAGGCCAAAAGGGATGAGAAGGGGAACAAAGGCAGATGAGACAAACAGAAAACAAATAGGAAGACTTAAGCCAACTGTATCAATAATGTCTTTAGATATAAATCGTCCAAATATCTAAATAAAGAGCAGAGATTGTCAGACTAGATTAAAAAAAGACCCAAACACATGCTGCTTATCTAAAGAGCACCTGAAATATAAAGACACAAATGAGTTAAAAGTAAAAAGACAAAAAAGATGATGCTATGCTAACACTTATCAAAAGAAAGTTGCAGTGCCTATAATATTAACAAAATAGATTTCAGAGCAAAAAATAGTATTGTCAGGGTAAAGGTAGTCATTTCATAATAATAAAGGGTTATTTTATCAAGAAGACCAAACAATCCTAAATGTTTATGCACCTAATAACAGAGCATCAAAAACATGTAGCAAAATTGGGAAAAATATGACAAAGCTAAAATTATAGTCAGCACTATATGATACTTTCAGTACCACTCTCTCAACTAACAGAGCAACTAGACTCAAGGATATAGCAGACTTGGAAAACACTACCAATCAACTTACCTGATTGACATGCATAGATCACACCATCCAACAACCATCCAACAACAGAGAAATATATTCTTCTAAAGTGTACAGTGCAAGTTTACGAAAAGAGACCATGTTCTGTGCCATGGAACGAGTCTCAATGAATTTTAAAGTAATTAACTTATTCAAAGTACGTTTACAGACCAAAATGGAATCAAATTAGAAATAAATAAGAGCAAGATCTCTGGAAAGTCCAGAAATTTTGAAAATTAAATAACATACTTAAAAACAACCATGGATCAAAGAAGAAATCAAAGGGAAATTAGAAAGTATTTTGAACTGAATAAAAATGAAACTCAAAAAGCAAAATTTGCCAGATGCCACAAAAGCAGAAACTGGGAAATTTATTATATCTAAATACCTACAATAGAAAATAAGAAAGTTCTCAAAAAAAAAAAGAAAGAAAAGTAAAGAAGAAAGGTCTCAAATAAATAACCTTGGCTTATACCTTAAAGAAGCTAGAAAAAGAGTGAATTAAACTCAAAGAAAATAGAGGAAAGGAAATGATGAAAAAATAGAAAACAAGTAACACAGAAAATCTATAAAACTGAAAGAATTTTTTGAAATCAATTAAATTGATAAACCTGTGACTGGATGATCAAGAGAAAAGGATAATCAGTGCCATAGCTGAATGTTTGTGTCTCTCCCAAAATTCATATTCATATGTTGAAATCCTAATGCCCATGTGATTAAGAAGTGGGGAGTAGGCACGTGATTAGGTGAAGAGTGCAGAGCTCTCATGAATGGAAAGAGGCCTCAGAGATATCCCTCACCTCTTCTATCACATGAGGCTATCACGAGATGTCTGCAACCCAGAAGGCAGCCCTCACCCTGGATCATGCCAGCACCTTGATCTGGGATTACAGAGCTATGAGAAATGAATTTCTATTATTTATAAATCATCAAGTCTAAGGTTTTTTGTTATAACAGACCAGAATGGACTAAGACAATAAGGGAACATTATAAACAATTTCATGTCAAGAAATCCAACAATGAAACTGACCAATTCCATAAAAGACACAAATTATCAAAGTACATTAGAAAAGAAACAGATAACCTAAATAGCCTTATATTAAAAATATTGAGACTTTAGTTTAAAATTTGCTCCTAAAAAATTTCCAGGGACACGGGGGTGGCTCAGTCAGTTGAGTGACTCTTGATTTCAGCTCAGGTCATGATCTCAGGGTCATGAGAATGAGCCCCATGCTGGGCTCTGCATTCAGCAAGGAGTCTGCTTGAGATTCTCTCCCTCTTCCTCTGCCCCTCCCCATCCGTTATGCACATGTGCTCTCTACAAAATAAATACATAAATCTTAAAAAAAAAAAATTTCCAGACCCAGATGGTTTCACTGGTTAATTCACCAAATCTTAAGTTAGAAATACTAATACCAATTCTATTTAAACTCTTCTAAAATACTCAAGAGGAGGAAACAATTCCCTAATCACAGAATGAGGCCAGTATTGTCCTTATGACAAAATTAAAGACATTACAATCAAAGAAAACTAAAGACCAATATTCCTTTTGAACATAGATGCAAAAATTCTAGACAAGAATTTTAGCAATTCAAATCCAACCATATATAGAAAAGTTAATACAATATGGGGTGCATGGGTGGCTCAGTTATTAACCTTCCACCTCTGGCTGAGGTCATTATCTCCAGGTCCCTGCTCACCGGGGAGCCTGCTTCTCCCTCTCCCTCTACCCCTCCCCCCTGTTTGTGTTACCTCCCTCTCTGTCAAATAAATAAATAAAATCTTAAAAAAAAAAAAAGTTAACACAGTATAATCAAGTGTGGTTTATACCAGAAATGTAGGATTGGTTTAACATTCAAAACAAAAAAACAAAAAACAAAACAAACAAAAAACAAAACAAAACAAACAAACAAAAAAACCCACCAGTATACTTTGCCATATTAACAAACTGTGATGGTTATTTTTATGTGTTAACTTGACTGCGTTAAGGGATGCCCAAATAGCTGGTAAAACATTCTTTCTAAGAGCAGTTCCAGAAGATATTAGCATTTGAATGCCCCCAAAGCAGGTGGGCATTATCCAAATCCCCTGAGGGCCTGAATAAAACAAAAAGGCAGAGGAAGGGTGGATGTGCTCTGTTTGCTTGAACTACCACATCTATCTTATACCGCCCTTGGATATCAGCACACCTGGTTCTCAGGCCTTCAGACTCCAATCTTTGGAATCAAATTGAGACCCAACACTTGCTTCCCTGGTTCTGAGGCCTCTGGATTTGGACTAAATGACACCATCAAACTTCCTGGTTCTTCAGTTTACAGAGAGCAGGTGGTAGCAGCCTCCATCATCATATGAGCCAATTCCTATAATAAATCTCATAACTATATATCTATAGATAAAGATATTTTATTGGTTCTATCTCTTGGAACATCCTTGACGAATATACAAAATAAAAAAATAAGAAGGGCACGTATTGCATGGAGCACTGGGTGTGGTGCATAAACAATGAAACTTGGAACACTGAAAAACTAAAATTAAATTAAAAAATAATAAAAAAATAAAAACCATATGATCGCCTCAGTAGACAAAATTACACAAACTCTTTGGTACATCTGACTCCATCCAAACCCCTACACTAAGAGACTTGAACAAACACTAGCTATTATAGTTTCTAACTTCTCATGGCCATGTCCCTAGAATGGTGATTAAACAACCCTCTTAAGCTCCTGCCTAGAAGAACTCAAAGGTTGCCAAAAGAGTTTAGTGTTTATTCCAGCCAACACCTGAAGATAAAGTCCTTATATCCCAATCTCTGCAGGAGAGTATAAGCTTAACTTGAGAAAGCACCAGGTAACAAACCCAGATGGTTTAATCGCATTGACCAGCTCCTTTCCAACTTTCTGTAAATTTCAACATCCCTGACTCTGCTCAAGCCCCCACTCATTTCCCATTTGCTCCCCCTCTTTGCTCCCTCAATCCCTTTTTTAAATATCCTAGTCACCCCCAAAGAGAACTGGGTCCAGTTCACACTGCAAAGTTATTACTGAATAAAATCTGCCCTTACTGTTTTAACTAGAATACAGCTTTATATTCGATAAGACACAGAAAAAAAGCATTTGACAAAACCCATGATCCATTCCTAACCAAAACTCTTGGCAAACTAGAAATGGAAGGGAACTTCAACCTGATACAGAGTATCTACAAAAAACATACAGCTAACATCATTCTTAATAACGGAAGAGTAAACACTTTTCCCCCTAAGATCAGGAACAACACAAGGACTACAGATGTTCACTAGGACAAAAAAGGAGGGAGGCATCCACATAAAAAAAAAAAGGCAGCATAAAACACTATTCTTAGATGGCACAATTGCCTATGTAGAAAATTTAATGAAATCAAACTACTAGAACTCATAATGAGCTTGCCAAAACTCCAAACAAGATACAAGATATAAGATCAATACACAAACATCAATTTTATTTCTATGTACTAGCAATGAGCAACAGGACGTTATTTTTAAAAATAGCACCATTTACAATGGCAGCCAAAATACAAAGTAAATAGGGATAAATCTGATAAAAGGTGTTTAAGACTGACCTACACACTGAAATCTACAAAACATTGCTGAGAGAAATTAGATAAGACTTAAAGAGAAGACATACCTTGTTCATGGGTCAAGACTCAAAACTGTTAAATGTCAGTTCTCCCTCAAACTGAACTACAAATTCAATAATCCCAATAAAAATCCCAGCAGACTTTTGTATAGAAATTGACAGTCTGATTCTTAAATTCATATGGGAGTGCAAAAAAACTAAAATAGGCAAAACACGTTTGAAAAAGAACAGTATCTGATTATCAAGATTTATTATAAAGCTGGAGTGTTTATTACAGTGTGGTATTGGTATAAAGATAGTAAATAGATCAATGAAACAGAAAAGAGTCAAGACAACCGACAGAATGGGAGAAGATATTTAAAATTATATCATCAGATAAAGGGCTAGTATCTAAAATCTATAAAGAACTTATCAAACTCAATACCTAAAGAACAAATAATCCAATCAAGTAATGGACAGAAGACATGAACAGACATTCTCCAAAGAAGACATACAAATGACCAACAGACACATGAAAAAGTGCTCAACATCACTTGGCATCAGAGAAATACCAATCAAAACCACTGTGAGATACTACCTCGCACCAGTCAGAATGGCTAAAATCAACAAGTCATGAAATGACAGGTGTTGGAGAGGTTGCAGAGAAAGGGGAACCTTCCTACACTGTTGGTGGGAATGCAAACTGGTGCAGCCACTCTGGAAAACAGTATGGAGCCTCAAAAAGTTGAAAACAGAACTACCCTATTATCCAGCAATCGCACTACTGGGTATTTACCCTAAAGATACAAATGTAGTGATCCGAAGGGGCACATGCACCCCAATGTTTATAGCAGCAAATGTCCACAATAGCCAAACTATGGAAAGAGCCTAGATGTCCATCAAGAGATGAATGGATAAAAAAGATGTGGTGTATATATACATATGTGTGTGTGTGTATACACATACATACAATGGAATATTATGCATCCATCAAAAACCCCAAAATCTTGCCATTTGCAATGACGTGGATGGAACTAGAGAGTATTATGCTAAGCGAAATAAGTCTATCAGAGAAAGACAATTATCATATGATCTCACTGATATAAGGAATTTGAGAAACAAGACAGAGGATCATAGGGGAAGGGACGGAAAAATGAAACAAGATGAACCCAGAGCGGGAGACCAATCATAAGACACTCTTAATCTCAAGAAACAAACTGAGGGTTGCTGGAGGGGAGGAGGGGTGGGAGGGAAAGGGTGGCTGGGTGATGGACACTGGGGAGGATATGTGCTATGGTGAGTGCTGTGAATTGTGTAAGACTGATGAATCACAGACCTGTCCCCCTGAAACAAATAATACATTATATGTTAATAAAAATAAATAAGTAAAAATTACAAAAATAGCTAAAAGTTGAAACCCAAGGCTTAAACCAATATGGGAATGTTTACAAGCATAAAGGAAAAGTCCTCTATTTGGATTCACAACATTAAATTGCATAATGTGTAATTTCAGATTTGACTCATCTGATGAGGATTCCTGGGGCCTTATGAGACCCAAAGCTTAAACTGAGCCGGTAATGTTTTTAACCTGAAAAACCTAGCTAACATATATTCTAGAAACTGTACATGCATTATGAAGGCAATGAGCATAGCCTTCTTCAGTTGTATAGCATACCTAGAGTACGTGCTCACTTCCCAACTCGTTAATTGAAGGCATTCAATAAACCATGATGAGTCCAATTGATAGCAACCAAAGAAGCATGGTAATTATATATCATACAGTGTTAGGAGAAGCTGACAACCAGGAAGCACTTAGAAAAAAAAAAGAGTCAAGAAATAAGCACATATATATTTGGGCAACTGATTAAGAAGGATAAGAAAAAAGGCCACCAATTTTTTAAGTAGACAAAAGATTTAAAGAGGTTCTTCAACAAAAAAGACATAAGGATGAAAAGCACATGAAAAGATGCTCAACATCATTACTCATGAGGGAAATGCAAATTAAAACCACAGTGAGATGCTAGTATACACCTATTAGATGTTAAGATTAAAAATGCAGACCAGAGTCTGGAAGGCAATGGACTGATACTTACAAAACACTAGGAAAAAAAAAAATTCTCAAGAAACATCTACCCAGTTTATAAGCAACAGTAGCAGAAATCTATTTATTATAAAATCTTTTTATTATAAAACATTCCTCTTAATTTCACAGTAGTCCACATACCATTAAAACTATATTCATTTAGGGCGCCTGGGTGGCTCAGTGGGTTAAGGCCGCTGCCTTCGGCTCAGGTCATGATCCCAGGGTCCTGGGATCGAGGCCCGCGTCGGGCTCTCTGCTCAGCCAGGGAACCTGCTTCCTTCTCTCTCCTCTCTCTGCCTGCCTCTCTGCCGACTTGTAATCTCTCTCTCTGTGTCAAATGAATAAATAAAATCTTTAAAAAAAAAAAAACTATATTCATTTATTCATTCATCAACTGTATTGACTACTCTGTAAAAGTCATTAACTCTTTTTAGAACTGTATAGATATAGGCTCATGCAATGGATGCTACCAAATCATGCACCTGATAAACATAAGTAAAACTGTCAATGTTAAGGGTTAGATTATTTGATTCTGGGTAAACTGCAAGGCCCCTCCTTCTCACAAGATTCAGAAGGAATAAAATTGTTATTGATGTAATGAACCATCTCATGTTATGCCAGAGACTGTGAAATAAAGTTCAACCTTTGCAGCTCTGAGAACAGTGGGTAATGAGCAGGAAGGAAGCAGTGCCTTCTCCCCTCCTCTCCCAAACACAGAAGATCAGAAATCATACCAAAGAATTCTGTTCTGAACTCACTGGGCCAGGGAAACTGGATAAAGGAAAACAGACTCCAGTGGACAAAAATGTGCCTTCCAAATCAATGCTGATATCACATTTCAAAACCTATATACCCACAAAAATCATTTTCAGCAATATGCCAGCTGCTTCCAAAACTGTTATGGGGCCCTTCAAGCTCCTGTCTGGGCTGCAACTCCACCACCTGCAGCTTCACCTTGGCACCTTGATTCCCAGAACTGTCACAGTGCTATCAGGTGTCCAAACTATTCCCCACGCTAAAACGACACAGAATAGTGCTCTTCCCAATACCGATTAAAATCCCAATTCCATGAATATAGTCATTAATGCTACTTATTTAAACCTTAAAATCCCCATCCAATAGATCAATTCAGTAAGTATTTACTGAATATCCACTACAATCTGCAATAGGGTTTTATATCCAAATGAATCTCTCTTCCTGGCCTAAAATGTTGGACTTCTTCCTTTCTTCCAAACAAGTATAGCTTCCTTTTATTAATTGATTGATTGATTGATAGATATAGATGTAGGTATAGGTAGATCAAGAAATTCCTGCCATCTGGTGTCCAAATTTGACACTGCAGTGAATAGGGACCAAGCAACCTCTATTTGGTATAGGCAAGCACTACAGACTAAAAAATGTTCTATGTGGTGATATTTAAAAATCCATTTGGACTAAAGGGTTACAAGAAAAGACCATTAACTTAAATGAATCTTAAATGAAGACTATTAACATAAATGAAGACTGAAAAAATACAGGAAAACAGGGCCTTCTCCCATCTCCAGCAAATTGAGGAAAAGCTGAAATACTGAAAATGATATATCCAAAACCCATCTACACCAGCACCACCCCTGGTCAGCCTTTCAACCAAAGCCGACCACACTCCTCCTAAGAGCTCAGCAAAAGAGAAAGGGTGCAGACTGATGACATAAACAAATGAAAAAAGGAAAACACAAACTAAGAATGTAGAGATCTCTTTTAAGTTATATGGTAACTTTTCATTTTCCATAGTCTGTGTACTTCAAGAACTATGATATGATAGATTCGGGGTTGTTTTTTTTTTCATTATTTATGTAAAAAGGCAAAGAGTGGTGTCCCATCAACTACAATGACTCAACTTCAAACAAGACATTACTTTTTGACTTAACAAGGATTCTTTAGAGTCTTCAGCAAAGATTTACTACAAAATAGGAAGGCTGTGAGAACTGATGAGCACATGTCTATACAGCACATGGTAAAGGCAACCCTGATTCCTCCCTAGCTCACCCCACATGCAATTATCAAGCTCAGTGGATTAATGAACTAATTATCTCTCTATCCCCACTACCCTATCCTAGACAAAGTCACCATCACCCTTTCCCTAGGCCAGGAACTGGCAAACTACAGCCTAATCTGGCCTGTCACCTATTTTTACAAGTAAAGTTTTATTGGCACACCATCATGACCATTCATTTATATATTATCTTCGGCTATTCGCATGCTACAGTGGCAGAAGTGAGATGTGCCTGGCCCACCAAGTCTAAAACATTTATTATCTGTCTCTTTACAGAAAAAGTTTGCCAAACTTGGCCTAAGTAGGCTATTAAATAATCCTCTAACTAGTCTCTCTACCACTCATTCAATTCACTCTCCAAACTGCAGTCTGAGTGAAAAGTTCCAAGAACACAAATTTGATCATTCATTCTTCTGCAAAGATAAACCCAAATTCCTTATGGTAACTCCTATAACTTTTCCAACCCCCATCTTGCCACTACCCTTTATGTTCCAGTTATTCTATTTTAATCTCTCCAAACTCACCTTGCTTTAGCCTCTGGGCTTTCAACATATAATATTTCTCCCAAATGGGATACTCTACCTTTCTTTAGCTAACTCCAAGTCACCCTTCAGGTTCTCTATGTAAAATGTCATTTTCTCCAGGAAGCCATTCCTGACCCCTTGAGCTGGAATTTGGTGGTCCTGCATTCCTCCATCACTGACCTTGTTTTTAGACTCTAATGTATTTTAATTGTCAGGCCAGATCAAGAGCCATATGAGGGCAGAGATAGGCTCTGTGCTGTTAACTATGATATCCTTGCAGCAAAGTATGGATGAGGTATTTATAAAATATTGGTTCAAATTAACTTATTCTTTGCATCATGTTCTGAGAATTCAAAGAACTTTTTCTCAGAGATTTATCAGAAATAAACACACCACTTTAGGCAATGAAGATAAATAAGTTGTATATAACCATAGCAGAATAAGTAGATACCAAAAGCTGAAAACCTAGAAACCTATAGAGGAAACTTCTGAGCCCAACTATTTACACCTTTTGCATTATAGTATATTACTGGAGAAAACCTTGACTGTAAGAGCTTATCATTCTATACCACATATAATGAAAACAACAAAAATAATGAAACTAAAAAAAGCATTCTCCTAATACCTGCTCTTCCCTCTCCTTTTCTTTGGTCTTACTTCTGTAGACTCTAGCAGAGGTGGCATCCTGGGTTGGAATGGCAGAGATCTGATGCAGTGGCATGCTCATCCCAGCCTCCTGTCTGGTTGTCTTCTTTACTGAAGAGAGTTTCCAGTGGTAGAGTCATTTTGGGCCATCGACTTCAAGCTGAGAAGGAGAAGACAAGACATAAATGAGCTAAAACACTTCAAATTTCCAACACTGAGATTAGCATTTTATATTTATATTCTTACATTCATATTTGAATCAGTTACAAATGTCTGACAAAAATACTTGGTATCCAAAAACAACAGAAGATAAATGTTTTATGGGGGGAAATTTTAACATTTTTCTCATGTAATAAGATGGAGAAGGGCATGTAATAACCTGAAGGAGGTTGTGGGTCAGGTACATGTATAATCAGATATTAATTTTCCATTGGCCATCAGGTTTTAAACAGCAGTACAATCCCTTATTTTAAGAATATTTCTGAAATTGTTTTTTTTTCTTGAAAAAGCATTCATTCTGATTGAAGTAGTCATCTTTCCTTAAAACCACTCCCCTTGAATCCACATAATGGTAGGATTAAAGGTTAAAAAGTCTAGAATAAATTTAAAATATCTATGATCTCTGCTTAACCTTCTGAAAGTCTAGACTCTCTAGACCAGTTGTCAGCAAACTTTTCCTAATAAAGGGCCAGAGAGTAAATACTTTAGGCATTGTGGGCCATATTTTTAAAAAATTACTCAATTCTGCTGTTGTAGCATGAAAGCAGCCACAATAAGTGTATAAATGAGTGAGAATAGTTATGTTCCAATAAAACTTTACTTACAAAAACAGGTGGCAGGCTAGATTTGGCCCATAGCCTATAGTGCTAATCCTGTTCTAAGGAATTTTCCAGGGAAGATGAGGGTTATCGTGGATATTCCTGGGATCTTGAGAAGGCTACCCTAGGTAAAATAATAGTTTCTAAATACGTTGATTCCAGGCACATCTGCCTTTTTTTCTGGTTTTCTCCTACATGGCTCCAAAGTACCTGGTAACTGAATTGTGTGTTTTCTATCCCCCCGACCCTGTCCCCACTGAAATTTATCAAATTCTGTATACAAAACCAATTATATATCCAAATTATCCATAAAGTTTAATGTAGTAATGTTTCATGCTATTTGAATTTTAACAAAGGATGGGAGCATTTAACCAAAGAATGAATCTCTGATTTGGGGATTTTCACTTACTAACCATGTATTGGAGGGTGGGACAACAGGCAGGGAGCATAAACAACAGGGCCTGACAACTCTGAGGTCATATTTGATAAGTAGCCATTTATTCTACCCAACCCTAAGGTCACATGTGAAGGGCAGCCAACGATTCCACCTCTCCCCCAAACTCTGCTCTGACCAAAAGTAGGTGTTTGTGTGGCTGGCCCCACCTCTGACAGTGTTACTGTCAACGATCTGTTACGAGCAACAGAACTCACAGAATTCATCTCTTTCACCAGATTCTCTGATCAACAAGCAACAAGAAGGAATAAGAAATTGGAGGGATCAACACAATGAGAAAATGAACAAAAAGAATATTGTTTTTAAAAGTCTAGTGTTGTAATAGGTGGATGATCATTGATAACCAATAAAACAGAAAACTAAAAAAAAACCCAATAAAACAGGAAAATACAGGTATTAATGTCTACATATTACAATCAATAACTAAAAATGTTAGTGTCTACATACTATACATTACCTACTCTATCTTAAGCCTTTGATGAGGCTGACACAAGACGGAACACTGTGTCCACCAAACAGTCTGAATATTTATGTTCACATCACACAAGATAAGAGGCACTTACTGCTAAGTCGTCTTATATCTGGGTGATCACAAAGTCATTGATGAGCAGTTTTTTCATCACTCATCCATTAGAGTTCTCTGTTACAGATGGCAAACTCCATGTGGCCTCTTGGAATATTTACTCAAACTAACCATGTCCACAGCCCCTACTGATTATCATACCAATAGCTGCCTTTGGTGCTTCTAGTACAATAATCATTATTACATCATTGGTACATGACCATCACAGGCCTGAAGAGGACTATTTATGCCAGAGAAAGATAAATGTAAGAGAGGGTTTTAAATATTTTGTAGAATTTTGAAGGACCTCCCTTCCTTACAGCCATTTAAGCTACTCTTCTGATATAAACCCTTATCTCCAGGTAACAGACCTGAAAGTCTGCCTGAAGCAATTCCTCTCCTATGCCATATTTAGGATAACAGTGATAATCTTAAAAACCAAAATGCAAAACAGACCATGCCACTTTTTGTGTGAAGGTTCATGTGAAAGGCATAAAGCAGGTATTACTTATACTATTTTCTTTGCATGATTTCCAAATATCTGTTTTATATCACCTCATCTGTAATTAAGAGCAACAATTAGGGGCGCGTGGGTGGCTCAGTGGGTTAAGCCTCTGCCTTTGGCTCAGGTCATGATCTCAGGGTCCTGGGATCAAGGGTCCATTGCTCTCTCTGCTCAGTGGGGAACCTGCTTCCCCCTCTCCCTCTGCCTGCCTCTCTGCCTGCTTATGATCTCTCTGTCAAATAAATAAATAAATTTTTTTTTAAAAAGAGCAACAATTAAACCTCTGCGCTATGCCTGACAATCCAGGCATGAGGACTTCAATTCCTATTGCTAAAAATACAGCAAAACTGCTACAAACATCCATATCTAGGAGAAATGGGCAAACTGGCTGTTTAAGAATATGGAAACGGGGACGCCTGGGTGGCTCAGTGGGTTAAAGCCTCTGCTTTCGGCTCAGGTCATGATCTTGGGGTCCTGGGATCGAGGCCCGCATCGGGCTCCCTGCTCAGCGGGGAGCCTGCTTCCCCCTCTGCCTGCTTCTCTGCCTCCTTGTGATCTCTCTCCCTCTGTGAAATAAATAAAAATAATTTTAAAAAATCTTAAAAAAAAAAAGAAAAAAGAATATGGAAACGGGGGCACGTGGCTGGCTCAGTTGGTGGAGTATGCAACTCTTGATTTTGTGCTCATGGGTTTGAGCCCCACATTGCATGTAGAGATTAGTTTAAAAAAATAAAATCTTAAAAAAAGGTGAGGGGAATATGGAAAGAAACAGATATGTCATGTTAACAGAGCAGAAGACTCACTATATTGTGAAGGTGGCAATTCTCTCAAAACTGGTATTATATACATAAAGCAATCCCTACCAAAAATCCAGCTGACTTCTAGGCAGAAATTAGACAAGCTGATCCTAGAATTCATATGGAAGTAAGAAGGCCCCAGGATACTCAAAACAATCTTGAAAAAGAACAAAGTTTGGGCACCTGGGTGGCTCAGTGGGATAAAGCCTCTGCTTTCGGCTCAGGTCATGATCTCAGCGTCCTGGGATCGAGGCCCACATCGGGCTCTCTGCTCAGCAGGGAGCCTGCTTCCTCCTCTCCCTGTCTCTCTGCCTGCCTCTCTGCTTACTTGTAATCTCTCTCTCTGTGTCAAATAAATAAATAAAATCTTTAAAAAAAAAAAAAAAGAACAAAGTTCGAAAACTCACACTTCCCAATTTCAAAACTTACTACAAAGGAACAGTAATCAAGACATTATGAAATTGGAATATGGATAGATATATAGATTAACAGAACAGAACTCAGAGTCAAAAGATAAGCCCATATATCTATGGTCAATTGGTTTTTCAACAATGGTCCCAAGACTATTCAATGGGGAAAGAATAGTCTATTCAACATGCAAAAGAATGAATTTAGATTCCTATCTCACACAAATAAAAAATAAACAGGGGCACCTGGGTGACTCAGTGGGTTAAGCCTCTGCCTTCTGCTCAGGTCATGGTCCCAAGGTTCTGGGATCGAGTACCGCACTGGGCTCTCTGCTCCGCAGAGAGCCTGCTTCCCCTTCTCTCTCTGCTTGCCTCTCTGCCTACTTGTGATCTCTCTCTGTCGGTCAAATAAATAAATAAAATCTTTAAAAAAATAAAATAAAATAAAAAATAAACAAACTAAACATCACCAAAATAAAAACATTTGTGTTTCAACAGATACCATCAAGAAAGTGAAAAGACAACCATAGAACACAAAAAATCATTTTGCAAAACATACAATAAGGGACTTGTGTGTTGAATATATATAAAGGGCTGTCACAACAATAATTAGACAAATAACCCAATGAAAAATGCGTTGTTCAAGAGATTCTTAATTATACAGATTACTAGAAGAGAGGGAGGTGGGAGGATGGGTCAAATAGGTGACAGGGATTAAGGAGTGCACTTGTGGAAATAAGCACAGGGTGATGCATGAAGTGTTGAATTACTATATTATATACCTGAAACTAATATAACTCTGTTTGTTAACTAACTGGAATTAAAATAAAAACTTGAGAAAAGATATAATGAAGACCTGGAACTTGAAGATGCCATTCATACAGCCATATTAACCCTAAAGGAAAGCTTTGAAGGGCAAATGACAGAAGACAACATAGAGGTTGGAATCTGCAATGAAGCCAGATTCAGGAGGCTCACTCTGACTGAAGTTAAGGATTACTTGGCAGCTATAGCATAATAACTAAGTGATTGAAAAATCCGGAATTTCAGATAATCCCTCTACTTAAACATGTTTAAAGTATGTTCTGTTTTGCAGACTTTTTGCATACTTATTTCTACATGGTTTAATGGACTGATGTTTTTAAAATGACACTTATAAATCATAATAAACTGTTAAATCCAACTTCTAGCTTTTTAGGAGTTAGTAAAGTTTAAAAAAAAAAACTTTAAAAAAGGAAAAATGGGTTGTTCAACGTCATTAGCCAACACGAGAAAGCAAATCAAAACCATGAGATATACTTCAATTATGACTAAATTCAAAGACAGGTAAGTGTTGGCAAGGATGTGGAGAAACTGAAACCCTCATACAGTGCTGGTGGAAGTATATGCAGCTGCTTTGGAAAACAGTCTGGATCTTCCTTAAAATGTGGAAATAACACAAATGTTCATAAATTAATGAATGGATAAATAAAACATGTTATTATCTATATAATGGAATATTATTTAGCAAAAAAAAAGGAATGATATATGAATACATGCTACAACATGGATGAAACTTGAAAGCATTATACAAAGTGAAAGGACAAAATACTGTAAGATTACATTGTATGAAATGTCCAGAGTAGGCAAATCACAGAAACAGAAAGTAGATTACTGGTTGCCAAGGACAAGGGTAGGGATCAGGGATGGGGGCTGATGGCTAAAAGGGTTTCTTTTTAGAGTAATAAATATGTTCTAAAATTTATTATGGTTATGTTGCAAAATTCTTTTTTTTTTTAAAGATTTTATTTATTTATTTGACACACAGAGAGAGAGATCAGATCACAAGTAGGCAGAGAGGCAGGCAGAGAGAGAGGAGGAAGCAGGCTCCCTGCTGAGCAGAGAGCCTGATGTGGGCCTCAATCCCAGGACCCTGAGATCATGACCTGAGCCGAAGGCAGAGGATTTAACCCACTGAGCCACCCAGGCGCCCATGTTGCAAAATTCTTAAGCATACTAAAAGCCATAGAATTATATAATTTAAATGGGGGGATTATAAAAAATGTGAATTATATCTCAATAAAGCTGCTTTTAAAAAGAATATATAAATAATTACTATGAATTAAGATAGATAAACTGACCCTCAACTCTATGGTCAACTAATCTTCAACAAAGCAGGGAAAAATATCCAATGGAAAAAAAAACAGTCTCTTCAACAATGGTGGTGGGAAAATCGGACAGCCACATGCAGTAGAATGTTACGCCATACAAAAAATAGACTCAAAAATGGATGAAAGACCTCAGTGTGAGACAGGAATCGATCAAAATCCTAGAAGAGAACACATGCAGCAACCTTTGTGCGGCCAAAGCAACTTCTTGCTAGATACGTCTCCAAAGGCAAGGGAAACAAGGCAAAAATGAACTATTGGGACTTCGGTCAAGATAAAAGACTTCTGCATAGCAAAGGAAACAGTCAACAAAACCAAAAGACAACTGACAGAATGGGAGAAGATATTTAAAATTATATTATCAGATAAAGGGTTAGTATCCAGAATCTATAAAGAATTAATCAAACTCAACACCCAAAGAACAAATAATCCAATCAAGAAATGGGCAGAAGACATGAACAGACACTTGTCCAAAGAAGACATACAAATGGCCAACAGACACATGAAAATGTGCTCAACATCACTCGGCATCAGGGAAATACAAATCAAAACCACAATGAGATACCACCTCACACCAGTTAGAATGGCTAAAATTAACAAGTCAGGAAACAACAGGTGATGGCGAGGATGCAGAGAAAGGGGAACCTTCGTACACTGTTGGTGGGAATGCAGGCTGGTGCAGGCACTCTGGAAAACAGTAGGAGGCTCCTCAAGAAGTTAAAAATAGAGCTACCCTATGACCCAGCAATTGCGCTACTAGGGATTTACCCCAAGGATACAAGTGCAGTGATCCGAAGGGGCACATGCACCCCAATGTTTATAGCAGCGATGTCCATAATAGCCAAACCATGGAAAGAGCCCAGATGTTCATCAACAGATGAATGGATAAAGAAGATGTGGTACATACATACAATGGAATACCACTCAGCCATCAAAAAATGAAATCTTGCCATTTTCAACGAAGTAGATGGAACTAGAGGGTATTATGCTAAGTGAAATAAGTCAATCAGAGAAAGACAATTATATGATCTCACACATATGTGTAATTTAAGAAACAAAACAGAGGATCATAGGGGAAGAGAGGAAAAAATAAAGCAAGACAAAATCAGAGAACCATAAGAGACATCACAGGAAACAACCTGAGGATTGCTGGAGGGGAGGGAGTTGGGGGGATGGGATAGTTGGAGTTGTAATGAGCACTGGGTATTATATAACACTGATGAATGGTTAGATGGTTAGTGGACTTCTACCCCTGAAACTAATTATACATTTTATGTTAATAAATTGAATTTTTTAAAAAAGATAGATAAAACTGTTTTCCTTCGTGCTATCCCTATGTAATTTATCCGATGACATGGAGATAGCCACTATTAATCTAATTGCTCTTCTGGTTTTGAGAAAGGTAACAGGAATAGTGCAAAACCAGCAATCAGAAATCGAAGTTCAACCCTTGACTCTTGAATACTGTGTGATGTTGGACAAATTAAGGAACTTCAAAGGCTCTGTTTCCTTCATCTGTACAACAAAAAGGTAATAATCTCTACTCCATTCACAGGGTTATTATAAAGACCAAAGAAGACTGTGTCCATGTGCACAAATGTAAGGGTTCTTAACATCAGCACATTTTCCAGCCTGCTTTTTCAGGCATCTGCAATGATTCCCCTCACTGCCTCACAAAGGCCAGTTTGTTTGCTTTGTCTTTCCAATACTATTTTCTATCTTCCTACACCTCATTTTGATGCAAGATTTATACAACTGGGAACCGCAAATCCTTTCTGACATTTATTTAGGACCTCCAGCAGCATGACTCTGAGGGAAAAGAAAGCTGACAGTGCTATCCCTACAAGGGGAGAGGGAGGAAGGCCTGACCCTAAAGATGACCAGTGTGGCATAACAATCAAGCTCTTCTAGTGCTTTCCAAATGGTCAAGATAAACGAAAGATTCTACCCATTCCAACAATGATGCTTGGGACAAATACAGACAACAAAGAGGCAGCTAGGAGAAGACAAAGATGCCAGTCGCAGCTTCCCCGAGGGACAGTCACCACAGGTCTGCATGTCTCCGTGCACCCCTGCTGACAGGGTGCCAGGCTCCAGCAGCGGCCTGCTCCTACCCAATGTGTGCTGTTGAATCGTAACATGCTGAATGGCATTCAGAGTAAACAATTTAAGTTGTCTGTTTTTATCAGAAGCACAAAGCACATTTCATACAAAAGATGAGAAGCCTGTGTACAGCAGCTGACAGATACCAAAAAAAAAAAAAAAAAAAAGGCAGTAAGAGAGAGGAGACCAGCAGTAATATACAGCATTGAATGATCAAAGCAGGACCTAACACAGTGAATATGGATGGAGGGAAGAGAGACAATTTGAAAAGGAGGACTGACATAATCCAGTGCGGGGACTAAACCATACTCTGGTTTCTCACTGTACGCTCAGAAGACCAGGATGCACAGATGAGTGGGGGTACAGGGAAGTCCACCAAGGGCATACTGAACTTGACATGCCTGTGGGAAACCCAAGATATGTACACAGTGTACACTGGGAATCACCAACACATCATGACACCTGGACACAGAATTCATTTCCCAAGGAAAACCTGCACAATCAGTTTACATTAGATACCATAAACAAATGATAAAATACAATTATCAACACAGAATTTTTAAACAGCAATGAAGTATCCCTAAGTTTAAAAAACACCCATCTCAACCACAATTTAACTTTGCAAACAGCAAAACTCCTAGAGGCATTCTAAATTAAGCCAAGAGGCCAAATAAGCACATTACCACTACTGTTATTTAATATATAGTTAGATTTTTTTCCTGCTAATGTGGTAAGACTTAAAAAGAGAACTTTATAGGGGCTCCTGGGTGGCTCAATTGGTTATCTTGATCTCAACTCAAGTCTTGGTCTTGGGGTCATGAGTTGAGGCCCTGTGTTGGGCTCTACGCTGCACATGGAGCCCACTTAAAAAAAGAGAGAGAGAGAGAAGACCTTATACTACAATAAAAGAGCTAAAGTCCAAAGGAATTTTCTAAGAACTACTAGAATCAGTTAAAAACGTAAACATTTGGGCGTCTGGGTGACTCAGTTGGTTAAGCAACTGCCTTCAGCTGAGGTTATGATCCTGGAGTCCCAGGGTCAAGTCCCGCATTGGGTTCCCTGCTCTACAGGGAGTCTGCTTCTCCCTCTGACCCTCCCCCCTCTCATTTTCACATGCACATGCTTGCTCTCTCTCTCAAATAAATTTTTAAAAAATATTTTTTAAAAAGCTCTTTAAAAAATAAATAAAATTTGTATAAAATCAGTAATGTATTCTAGTGCAAAAAAAAAAGTACATAAATATATAATGTCACCATATGCCTTTTACCTACGTGCTTCTCATTCTCAGCTCAGGGCCAATCCTTTTCCACTTTCCACAGAGGCTATAAAAAACACATGGTCACACCATCTTTTTGAATTTGTCAATGAATCATACAAAACCAACAGCATTTTTCTAGAGGGACAACACAGAGTGACATATCCCAGTGTGCTCTTCACATGGAAACTTACCAGGAAAAAAAAAATACATAATGTCACCAACATTCCTTTATACCAACATAACAAAAATCATGATATAGAGATGAATGATATAAAAGCTACTTAAGAACTTTTAATGAAAAATATTCAGTGATTTTAGAGTATATATGAAAACTATAATAATAGCTTGTTGTAATAATAATTTGTATTCTTCCCAAATAAAAAGCCTATATATAATGTAATTCCAAAGGGTCTAAGAAAGATTTTTCTATTTTAAAAAATGATTCTAAAATGCATAAGAATTAATGAGAAGATCAAATAAAAATGTTGAGAAAGAAGCAATAGAGATGAATCCTCTTGAAATATAGATACAACAAAGCAATAATTATTATTAAAATAGCAAGATACAGAAGACTGAAACGACAGTCCAGAAACTGAATGAATTATACAGAAGAGTAAAATGGCAGTCCAAAATTATAGGAAAGGGACAAGTTACTTCTTAACTGATGTTGGGATGACTGGATAAGAATCTGGAAGGGAAAAGAATATCAAGTAAGACTCACATTTCATTCATTGAAATAAATTCTGATGGATATAAAAATTAACGTCTAAAAAGTCCACATAAAAACATAAAATGCAATTATGAATGAATATATATTAAGGAACTAAAGGGTGACTGACTTACTAAGCTTCAAATTAATGGAAAAAAAGTTACAAAAGAAAGATTTATAGCTTTGATCCTATAATCAAAAACAAAAATAAACAGACAAAAAAAAAGACTGGAAAACATTTGTAGAATATAGGAGAAAACCCATATTTATATATAAGAAGTTAATACAAATAGCTTTTCAATAACATTAAAATTCCCACAGATAAAATCGTCTTAGGAACAGCTGCTTCACAAAAGAGGACATAGCATAGGTCCTCAACACTTCAATAATCAGGGAAAAGCAACAGCTCAAAGAATAATTTTTCCCCTTCACAAAATTCTACAAAAAATATGATGAAACCTACCATTAACCAGTAAGTCCTAAGCCTATGTTCTTATGATCCTCCAGTAGAATCATAAACTCAGAATGCCTATAAGGAAAAATAATGAGCAACAGGGCTGAGAAACTGTGGAAGAGTATACCTCTGGGAAGCACAGCCTGAGAAAATACATTTTAAAAATCTGTAAGTCCCAAGATTTTCACCATAATGTTATGTACAGCAAAGAAAAACACACAGTTCCTTAATTTCCCCAAACTGGAAAAAACTAATTAAATTACAGTGCAAGTACAATCGAAGGAAGGTTATGTAGGCATTAGAAGCAAGAGAAATATGGGTTTGATAAAAAGCAGATGATATAAATTATACACACATTATAATTACAAATATGTTAATATATACACAAGCAAAAATCCTAGGAGGGAAACTCACTAAAAATGCTAAAAGCAGTGGAGCGCTTGGGTGGTGCACCCAGTTAAGAGTCTGACTCCTGGTTTCGGCTCAGGTCGTGATTTCAGGGTTGTGAGCTAGAGGCACGCATTGGGCTCCACACTCTCCCTCCCTCTGCCCCTTCCCCCAACCCCCATGTACTCATGCTTTCTCTCTCTCTCTCTCAAATAAATAAATCTTTTTTTAAAAATGCTAACAGCAGTTTAATGATGTAGCAATACAAGTGACTTTTCATTTCTCTATTTTTTAAAATGTTAGTGATGATATATTACTTTCACAGTTTAAATATTTAAAGAGCTAAAATTAAAAGCTCAAGTTATTCCACATAGGTTGGCAACAGTCAGAATTTTAGATTGTCAATGACCATATACAACTATAAAAGGTAGTACATTTCTGAAGACCTTACAGAATTCAAGCCTAATCTTTTAAAGATTTTATTTATTTATTTGTCAGAGAGTGAGTGAGCGTGAGCAGGGTGAGGGACAGGCAGAGGGAGAAGCAGGCACCCTGCTGAGCAAGGAGCCTGATGTGTTTCAGACTGTTTTAGAACTGCAGTCCCTATCTTTAAACTTTTATAACTATGTATTACATTACATAATGTTATAACATATCCTTAAACTACTACAGCTATATAAAACTTAAGAGTCCTATCTTTAAACTATTCCAGTAGACTCTTCAAGAAGAGGGGCAGAGAGGACTCCAGGTATGCCCAACAATGCTGCCCCATGGGAGGAGAATGGGCCCCTACGGAAAACTGATGGAACCTGGTACTAAGTTCTTATCCAAAAGCAAGTGGTGGGTGGGGTGGGTGCCTGGCTGGCTCAGCTGATAGAGTGTGCCAGCTCTTGATCTCAGGGTCATGAGTTCAAGCTCCATGTTGGGTGTAGAGAGTACTTAAATAAATAAACTTAAAAAAAAATGGTGGGCAAGAGAAAGATGTGCTGAAGACTTAAAGGCCAGTATGTGTAATTTAGAACCTCAAGGAACAGAGCAACAGAGCAAGCAAGGGAGAAAATAACGTGGGGCAGATGGGACTCAGCTCAAGACAGTGCATACGATCTTCTCCAATGATCCTGGGAGACCTCAGTAGAACCACTCCACCATTACTGGTGAAGGATCAGGACTAACATCCAGATTTTCCAAAAGAGTCTGAACCTGAGGAAAGTTAAGGAGGAATACGCATGGGCATTCCCTTGCTCACAGGACAAATACAAGAATACTGAAAACACTCAGTTAACAAAAGCGAAAGAGATCTGTTGGGGTTCTTTCAGCATTTCACTTCTGAGAAACGGAAGCATGAGTCTGAGTGACATTAGAGATAGAAAACACTTCCAATGAAGTACAGAAATAGTCTACTTCCTCTAGTTCCTCCAAATGCTCTTCAATGCTTGTCCTAAAGAGAACAGTGCCTGATCCTTAGAGATGTGGAAAGAGGGACAGAGGAGAGATCAAGGTTATGGCAGTCCAGAGCCCTTCCTGGGCATTTACCACACTGTAACAAAGTGACCTATTGACATTTCTGCCTCCCTCAGTGAACTGTGGGCAACTTGAGGGTTCAGTAATGGGGCCATGACCAGAATACAGAGATAGATTCCAGCCATTTATCACAGGATGTTTCTGTCTGCTACTTCTGGGAAACAACTACCCAAAACTTAGTTGCTTAAACAGCAATGATTTCCTATTCCTCCTAATTCCATGGGTTGTTTTCTGCTGCCTTTATCTGACTTAGTCACGCTGCTGCATTAGGTCCAGGTCAGCTAGGGACTGGGCTCAGTGGGGAAGGCTGAGCCTCCCCCCATGGAAGTTCCATGAGGACTTCCTCCTAAGTTACTTTATGTAGTAGCAAGCAGCACTCTGAGAGGTGAGGCTTGAGAGGGGTGGCTCACTGCACATGGTGCCTCTGATTGCATCATGCCTGATGATGTCCCACTGGCCAGTTCAAGTCACACATCAAAGCCCAGCATCAGGGGTGAAGAAACAGACTCTACCACTTGAGGGAAGAAATAAGCAGATTCACATTGCAAAAAGGAAGAGATATGGACAGAGAGGTGATTCATTAGGGGCCATTTTGTACCAAACTACCACACACTATTTGTGCTATTTTCCTGACAATAATTATTATTTTTATTGGTAGAGGTTTTTTTTTTAATACTACAAGGTATTTTTATACCTATTACATTTTAAAAATTAATTAGGTTATTTAATTTTTAATATAAAAAAGTAACTGGGCTCTATTTCTATTTCAGAATAATGGATCCAAAAATATTTCAAGGCTTAGAGACTGGAATTACTTTTGGCAACAATTCACATATGAAGTTATCACGTTTCTTCACAAACACATGATCTACTGAAGCATCTTTATTAAACTGATAGAGGAACACATTTTATAACAAAAAATCTAAGGCAATTACATTTCATTGAAATGCTTCTTGCAAAAGGAATTCTTTTCACATCATATAACATAGCAGATAATGCTGGTTGTGCAGACAGCCCTGCACCAGTCAGCTGTCATCTCAGACTGGAGCAAGCACCTTCCCTCCTTAGTGCAGTGAGGTGGAGAAACCAGAGTGGGGCTTCCCTCACCTCTTCAGTCTTCCCTCCCTCACCTTCTAAGATAGGTCTGTCCAGCCAGGACAAATCTTCTCAAGGATTCCTGTACATGCCACAGTCAACTCTACCCTTGTTCATTCTCATCTACCCTCTCGAGATGCTCTCCATACTGTGTACACTGGGCCATAAACTCCCTGGCCTTCAGAACACATTTTGAAGCTTGTCTCCCCTACAAGAAATAAACAGCAAAACAAGTTGCCCCTCCCCTTTAATACCACCCATTTCACTTACCCAATATTCTTTACAGTTTGAACAAAATGGTCCTTCAATATTTGTAATGGCTAATTTTATGTCAACTTGACTAGGCAATAGTACCCAGATATTTGGTCAAACATTATTCTAGATGTTTCTGTAAAGGTATATTTTCAGATATGATTAACATTTAAGTCAGTAGAATTTGTATAAAGGAGATTACTTTCCATAATATGGGTAGGCATCATCTAATCACTTGAAGGCCTTGATTTTAAAAAAACAACCTCCCCGGAAGAAGAGAGAATTCTGCCAACAGAATATCTTCAGACTTGAATTCCAGAATCAATTCTTCTCTGGATTCACAGCCTGTCAGGTTCCACAGCACATGAACCAACTTCTCAAAATCAATCAAAATCTCAATCTCAATCTTTCTCAGTGTCTCGCTCTCTATATCTCTCAGTCTCTCTCTCTCTATATATATATATATAAAACAGAACCAATAGGATATATATATATTATATATACCCAAATATATATTATATACCTACGTATTTGGAGAAATACATATATATTTTTTGGAGAACCCTATATAAATATATATATATTTACATATATATATGGAGAACCCTAATATACTACATACTTTTAGATGATTATTTCCATGCATATACAAGTTACCACCTGGATGTAGTTTATACAAAAATAATGATCTGGGATGCCTGGTCTGCCTTCAGCTCAGGGCATGGCCCCCCAGGGTCCTGGGATTGAGTCCCACATCCAGCACCCTGCTCAGCGGGGAGTGTGCCTCTCTCTCCCTCTGCCTGCTGCTCCCTCTGCTTGTTCTCTCCTTCTCTGACAAATAAATAAATAAAATCTTGAAAAAAAAATAATCTGGAACTCCAATCAGTGGAAGCATACTCTAAGTCAAAAGATTGGCCTCCTTCATTTCCCACTAATATCAGAACAATCTATCAGTGGCAGTAACCTTGCATCTGAATGCTTCCCACAGTCAGTTATTCTACTTAAATTTCCCTCTAGGGTGGCAAAAATTCAAAAACTATATAGATATATCAGTTATTCATTACAGCACTATTTGTAACAGCAAGAGACTAAAGACAAAATGTCCATTAATAATGGACTGAGTGAATAAACTGCATCATATTCACACAATGGAATATGATATAGCTGCAAAAAAGACAAAGATATTCTCTACAGACTTGCATTATATATCTCCAAGAAATAACATGAAGAGTAAAAAGCAAGGAGAGAAAACTATATATAGTATGTTACCATTCATCTAAGATGGGGTTGAGAGGCTGAGATAAGTATGTACATGTGAATGTATCTGCACACACACACACCTGCTTATATGTTTTAAGTGAAATGACAGGGAGAGAAGACCAGAACAGAGGGGACAAGGATCAAAGCTAGCCTTTTCTGATCCTGCCTTGCTCTGTAGACTTGGCTCTGGGACCATGTACACGTTTTCCACAATTATTAAGCAAAAACACAAAAGACAAAAACTTTTTAATTCCTAAAATTCAAAAGCAAAATGAAATAAACCTAAATATTTATACAATCAGTGGTATAACCATACAAAAAGGAATTATTTCAAATGACTTTAAACACAATTTCACCACATATCCCTTGAGGATACTATCTTAAGAACAGAAAAAAAGAATCAGAGAAAAATGTTTTTTAATTCTTAAACCATTTTTAGTGATCATATTGTTAGTAATAAAATTTATAAACATAAACATCAAAGGAGTTCGTGTCGAAAGGACCCAGCAGCCAATCTGAAGGTGCTCTCACTGGCCAAAGATGGGGCCATATGAACAATAAGAATAACTGTGATGGCCTTAAAAAAAAATCAAGTATGTTAAAATTCATATGTTCATAATGATATTTTTTTAAAAATGAAGAAAAAAAAACATCATTTACCATCTTTGGAGATATTAAGAACCCTCCAAGAGTTATAAATAAAGAGTTATAAATAAATAAAAATATATTTATATAGGGTTCTCCAAAAAATATATATGTATTTCTCCAAATATGTAGGTATATAATATATATTTGGGTATATATAATATATATATATCCTATTGGTTCTGTTTTATATATATATATATAGAGAGAGAGAGACTGAGAGATATAGAGAGCGAGACACTGAGAAAGATTAAGATTGAGATTTTGATTGATTTTGAGAAGTTGGTTCATGTGCTGTGGAAGCTGACAGGCTGTGAATCCAGCCTGAACTTGTTTCCCCTATATGAACTATTACCTCTGAGCAACCAATACTTAAAAAAGAGAAACTCCTCTACAGATGTATTACAGCTAATAAATGAAGGAATGATGAAATTAGAATAGCAACATCTTGCCAGCCCCTGATTAAGAAATGGATCTATGCAAATTACAAGTGGCCATTAACATCACAAAGGAAAAACAATCCTGCATGAAATGCTGCTGGAAACCACCCTCTGAAATATTCTTGCAACAAAAATAAACCTAAATCAAATCAAATCTCTAAAATTCTCATTCAATTTATAGGAAATAAGGGGTAGGAGGAGAAACATATTAAATGACACCACTGGGATGCATTCAGCAAAATTCGTAGTATGGGCAATTCTAAGATAAATGACAGGATTCCTTGAGCAAATATGTTTCAAGAACAAAGTAAATAGGGCACCTGGGTGGCTCAGTGGGTTAAGGCCTCTGCCTTCAGCTCAAGTCATGTTCTCAGGGTCCTGGGATCTAGGCCCGCATTGGTCTCCCTACTCGGCAGGGAGCCTGCGTCATCCTCTCTCTCTGCCTGCCTCTCAGCCTACTTGTGACCTCTCTCTCTCTGTGTCAAATAAATAAATAAAATCTTAAAAAAAAAAAAAAAAGAACAAAGCAAATAAATAAGAAGGGGAACCTATACGTTAAAAGATAGTTAAAGAAAATGTACCAACTAAATGTAACGTGTGGATGAACCAGGTTTAGATTCAAACAAATAAATTGAAACAAAAAATATATATATATATACATACACACACACATACATATATATCAAATAGATGCACCTGGGTAGCTTGTTGGGTTAAGCCTCTGCCTTTGGCTCAGGTCATGATCCCAGGGTCCAGGGATGGAGCCCCGTACCTGGATCTGAGCCCCAAGTAGGGCTCCCTGCTCAGCATGGAGTCTGCTTGTCCCTCTCCCTCTGCCCCCCCCACTCATGTGTGCTCATGAGCTTGCTCTCTCTCAAATAAATAAATAAAATCTTTTTTTTTTAAAGTATGAAATAATTGTGGGACAACTGTGGTATTGCAGTTAATTCTAAGAAAATGGCCCTTCTCTCTCAGTAAGAGTACTGAAATATTTAGATGAAATGATATTATAACTAGAATTTTCTTCAAAGATGGGGGGGGTGGGTATAAGGAAACAAAAGGGGCTAGGAGGGGATGCCAGAAGTGCACTATACTATTCCTCTACTTTCATGTATATCTGAAATTTTCCATAATTAAGTTTTGAAAACTTGATGAATGATTGCACAAATACATACTTTAAGTTACTGATAAAATGTTCACAGTATATACAATTTTTCTCTTCTGTAGGTCAGTTTAAGTGGCAATCTATATCCCACAAAAGATACTCGTTCTTTCATTGTGGTACAAAAAAAAATGTATGAAATTTATCAAATTAACCAGTTCAATAGTATTACATTTATTCACACTGTTTTGAAAAGATCTCCAGAACTTTTTCAACTTGCAAAACTGAAACTCCACATCCATTAAACAAAAGATGCTTATTCTTAATACTTCCAACCCATTGCCTATTTTATCCTATACATGCCTCTAACTACAACAGCCTTTAATGCATAATTCTTCTAACAATAAAAATTATGGGTCACTAGCACAATAGCAGATTTTAAAAAAAGAAAAAAGAAAACACCTGAGTCCTTAAAGGAAATGGGAGAGGTCAGAAGTAGGACTATAAACAGAAGATCCACATGAACGCCTGTGCAGAGGAGAGGACAGGGCTGAAGAGTTACTCTGAAGGGGCGTCAGGGGCCAGAAGCAGTGAGCCCAACACGAAGAGAAGTCACATGAGGAGAAGCAGTGAGCCCAACACGAAGAGAAGTCACATGAGGCAGCACCACAACAGAAGCAGTAGGCCTCTCCCGAGTGCACTCAACAGGGGCTTACCACTCCCCCACCTGCCCCACAGCAGTGATGGCAAGACAGCTGACAAGCACACAGCACCAATCTAACAGACGCCTTGGATCAGGTACCTAGAAATGCTCTGTGCCAAGACTCACTCAACACTTTTCAGTTAAGTATGCCTATACAGGCATATAATAATAATAATGACAGCTATAAATCTGGCAATAATTATCTACCACAGTGTGTCTAACAAATACGTAAGAAGAAGAATAAATGACTTCTGCCTGTTATTATAGTTCTAGTTAATTTTGGCATTTCTATCTTAGAAAGATGAACCCCGGCGTGCCTGGGTGGCTCAGTGGATTAACATCCGCCTTCAGCTCAGGTCATGACCCAGGGGTCCTAGGATCAAGCCCCAGGTCGGGCTCCTTGCTCAACGGGGAGCCTACTTCTCCCTCTCCCTGCCAGTCCCCTGCTTGTGTCCTCTCTCTCTCTCTCTCTCTGTGAAATAAATAAATAAAATCTTTTTTAAAAATCACTCTATACAATTTTATTCCTCTGAAACACAACTCCCAGCTGAGCCTACACTAGGACCACTCTAGGAAAGACAGATTTTGCACAGGAATTAGGACATTGGTGGTGCCAGATCTGCCAAAGGCCTGTTTACAAAAGACACTAAGAGGACTAAGAAATCTCTATGGGTAGGTTGCAGGGAGGGGAGAGAGGAACAACAATTCACCATAAAGCAAAGGCCAGGTTTAATCCAAATAAGGTGACAGAGCATGAAAACACAGTGCGGCTTGGCAGACCAACATGGCGTGCATCACTCACACCACGCTGCATAAAACAGGGGAGCTGTAAATAGAAACACTTCTCAACAAGGCTCTGTAGAACAATAAAATCTCAAGGAGGTGGCAGCACAGGAAGCAGCATCTGTTGGCCAGAAAACTAATAGCAGCGTAGGTGATAATGACCATCCTGGTGCCCTAGCCACAATGGTGTCCTGTCAACACGACATTTGCACTAGTAACGGTGGCTGCACTGCCAATGTTGGGCATAGCAGTGAGAGCTCTCAGTTCCACCTCCAGCACCAGCAGCTTCTGTGTGTGGGCATGTGTGTATGCATAAACTCATATGTATAGGTGTGCGTAACATCCAACTATTAACAGTGTAACTGGAAAGCATCCAGAGAATAGGAGTGGCATCACAAGGGAACTTTCACCTTTGCTATACTGACTTATTTTTTTTTTTACAATTATGCTGTAGCACAAATAAACTTATATTTTGAAGAAATAATGTCTACATAAAGTAAAACATTTCAAGGCCTAAAGGGAAAAAATATGTAGTAAAATCAGCAAAATTTAATATAGAATTTATGAAAAAGCCCCATTCATACTTCAATAGTTCTTACCCTTTTTTAAGATTTTATTTATTTGAGAGAAAGAGTGAAAGAGAGTACAAGCAGGGGACAGGGGTAGCACAGAAAGAGAGGAAGAGGGAGAATTAGACTCCCAGCTGATCAGGGAGCCTGAAAGCAGGGGCTTGATCCCAGGACCCCAGAATCGTGACCTGAGCTGAAGGCAGACACTTAACCAACTAAGCCACCCAGGCACCCCAATTCTTGCTTTCTTATCCAAATGAATTTATCTTTAAAAAGAAAAAGTGTGGTTTACAAAGTAATAATTTCTAGTAATACCAATTATTCAGGAAGGAAATTCATACATTTTAGGAAAGGAATGAATAATTTTAGCCTCTAATCATATGTAAATTAAAAGTTGATAAACAGATTACAAACTTAATAGGCCAGCAGAAGGAACACAACAGAAAAGTACAAGATTCAGAGTCAGGGAACCTGGTCTGAGTTCTAGGTCTGCCACCACTGCTAGTGAGCCTGCACCAGAACAAATATTAACAGAGAGCTTACTGCATCACAGGCCGGCTCCACATACTTTACATATACTAAATAAAGCAATCCTCACAACCCTGAGACAGATCTACTATTATACCCATTTTACCCATGGGGAAACTAAGACACAGAGAACTGGACCGGCGTGCTGAGGGTCCCTCATCTGGTGAGGGCTAGCGCAGATGGCCAGTAGCAAGCCTAGTCCCAGAGCATGTGCTCTGAATCACGTAGTTTCCTCATTACCACAACTCCCTACTTCCTCGCATAATTCATATTTAATGGTCTCTTAGTCAAAATATCTTAAGAGGCACCTGGGCGGCTCAGTCAGTTGAGCATTCAGCTCTTGGGTCTGGCTCAGGGCATGATCTCAGGGTCATAAGACAGAGCCCCAGGTCAGGCCCTGCACTCAGCAGGGAGTCTCCTTGAGATTCTCTCCCTCTCCCTCTATCTGTGCCCTTCCCCCTGCTCATGCACATTCTCTCTCTAAAATAAATAAATCTTTTTTTTTAATTGCTCAAAAAAAGAAAAAAAAGAGAATCTCTCTTCAACTGAGGTTCTTTGGACTCTAACAGACTAAGTCTGAAAAAATATATATAAACTCAAAATCAAATTTTTCCAGACACATGAATATGTCTCTAGGAGTGAGAGAGCAGAAAAAACAAACACCAGAAACAATATCTGAAGTGATAAAAGCTGAGAATTTTCACACAAACACATGAAAGACTTAGATCAAGATTCAAGAAAAACAATATATATTAAGTAGTATAAATAAGAACCCAACACCTAGATACACTGTAGAAACCTGCAAAATGAAAGACTTTAAAACAGCCAGACAAAAAACTGATTACTACAATCAGATCTGACTAAAGATTCTGAGTGGCAACAACAAAAACCAGAAGATAGCAGATTATCTTCAAAGTACAGAGAAAATGTAATGTCATCAAATGCTGTATACTCAGGAAGACTATCCTTCAAGAATAAAGATGAAATAAAGATACTTCCAAATAAATAATAACAGTTTATAACCAGCAGATCTTTACCAAAGAAATCTGGAAGGAATATACCGTAGAAAAATGGAAAATTATCTCAGAAAACAGATCTGAGATAAAAGAAGCAATGATATAGTAATTATGGGTAAACATGCAAGAAAATGTAAACAAACATTTTCCATGCTGAAAGTAATAATAGTTTGCAATTGTGGGTTTAAACAGAAGAGAGAAAATAAAAATCTGAAAAACCAAAATGTTTAAATTAAGGCATATAGATCGGAAGAGAGTACTATCTCAAGAATAAACCACAGAAAAACTCTCAAAATAATGTAGAGAGAAAACACCGTAAGAAAAAAACAAGAGCAAAAATCTTACTTTTATTTAAACGAGAGCAAAAAAAGAAAAAAGCATAGAAAAGTACAAATAAAAAGTGCAAAACAAAATAGCAGGGATGACAGATATATCAATAATATATAAATGAATTAAAATTGCCAATTAAAAAAGATTACAAGATGGGTTATGGACACTGGGGAGGGTTTGTGCTATGGTGAATGCTATGAAAGGCATAAGCCTGATGATTCACAGACCTGTACCCCTGGGGCAAATAATAATAATAAAAATAAATTATAAAAATAAATAAATAAAAAAGATTACAAGATTATTTTATAAAACATATATATTACTTATATGTTGTTATATATTGTTCATACAAGAGATACCCAATAAATAAAAACTAAAAGTTGAGGGAGGGTTTGTGCTTTGGTGAATGCTGTGAAAGATGTAAGCCTGATGATTCACAGACCTGTACCCCTTGGGCAAATAATAAAAATAAAATTAAAAAAAAAAAAACAAAAAAAAACTAAAAGTTGAAAGTAAAAGGATTAAAAATGTTAAGTATTAAGAGAAGACAGGAATAGATATAATATCAGAAAAAAATAGACTTATCTAGCTGTTACCCACTGCAAGAGAGAAAAATAAAATGTGGTCTTAATATGTAGAAATCTCATCTGAGAACGAAAATTAAGAAATGGAAAAAAAAAAAGAAATGGAGTCAAACAGAAGTCCTAGAAGTGAAGAAAATTAAAATTAAAAACTCAATAGATGATCTTAACAGTAGATTGGAGATGATGGAAGAGTCAGTGAACTGCAAAACAGACCAAAAGAAATTATCCAAGCTGAAAAATGGGAGGAAAAATTGGAAGAAAAAAAAATTTAAAAAAAGGACTCCACCAAATCTGTAAGATAACATCAAGAAGTATAACATACATATAATTGGAGACACAGATGAGGAAGGTTGTGAAAGTGGAACAGAAAAATATATGAAGACATAATAGCCAAAAACTTCCCAAATTTGATGAAAAACACTGACCTATAAATCAAAGAAACTCAGTGGATACTAAGTAAGATCAATAAAAGAGAATTATACCAGAGCATATCATAAACTACTGCAAACCAAAAATAAAGAGAAAACTCTTGAAAATGCCTAGAAAGAAATAACAACAACAGTAACAGCAATATGAATGACAGCTCACTTTATCATTTAAAAAGAAGCCAAAACACAATGAAACAACATCTATAATGCTGAAAGGGAAAAACTGTCAGCTCATAATTCCACATGCAACAAAAATATCCTTCAACAATGAGAGACAGGGCACCTGGCTAGCTCAGTCAGTGGAGCCTGTGACTCTTCATCTCAGAGTTGTGAGTTCGAGCCCCAAGCTGGGTGTAAAGATTACTTAAAAAAAAAAAATTCTTAAAAAAAAATGAAAGACAAAGAGATCCAGATAAGCAAAAACTAAGGAAATTCAGCCCCAGCAAATGACACCTGATAAAAACTAGGATCTACAAAAAAGAATTTATCAGAAATGGTAAATATGTGTTAAACATTAAAAACTACCTTTCATTTTCTCCTCTTAATTTCTTTAGAAGACACTGGCTAGTTTGCAATGACGTGGATGGAACTAGAAGGCATTATGTTAAGTGAAATAAGTTAATCAGAGAAAGACAATTATATGATCTCTCTGATATGAGGAATTTGAGGAGCTGGGTGGGGGGTCGTGGGGGGTAGGGAGGGAAAAAAATGAAACAAGATGGGATCGGGAAGGAGACAAATCATAAGAGACTCTTAATCTCACAAAACAAACCAAGGGTTACTGGGGGGTGGGAGGGTAGGGATAGGGGTGGCTGGGTTATGGACATTGGGGAGGGTATGTGCTATGGTGAGTGCTGTGGAATGTGTAAGCCTGATGATTCACAGACCTGTATCCCTGGGGCAAATAATACATTATATGTTAATAAAAAATAAATTAATAAATGGGAAAAAAAAGAAGACACTGGCTATTTAATCAACAAGTATAACACTGGGGCTTATTATGTAGTTATATGACAATAATAGTACAATGAATAGGGTGGGAAGAGAATTATATTTTCACAAGGTTCTTATATTTTATAGGAAGTGGTGTAATATTAACTCTAAGACTAGGATAGCCTGGGATAAGTTAAGGATGCCTGTTGTAATTGCAAAGGCAACCACTAAAAAAATGTTCCTAAATGGAATACTAAAAAACAGTTGATTTGCCCTACAAAGAAGGGAAAAAGTAACAGAAAAAGAAAAGAAAAAAGAGATTGAAGCCCAACTACAGTCAATTCGCATTATTCGAAGTAGTTATATTCTTAAACTAGCCGTGAATATTGAATTAGCAAATACAGAAGCACTGCTCCTAGGGGAAATCCAGGGTTGGGTTCCTGTGAACCTTTGTTAACACTTTGGTCAACCAATCAATATATAACTTTGTTTTGTGTTTGTTTCTATTTCAAACCACCTTATTTAGCGAATATATATTGCTGATTCAATAACACAAAACTCAAGACCAATAGCACTATAACTCATGCCTAAAGAGAAGTTTATCTAACATGTCTATATTCTCTGTAAAGCACATCACTGCCTTCTTGCACTGAGGAACACTAGATAGCACCTCACATTATGTTTAGGGGTTCAGAACATATTTATTTTTTCACAAAATATTTTTTACTTGTAGCATACTTCAAAATAAATGGTTCTAAAAGATATATATATATATATAATACATTCCAAGAAAAACAGAACACATATTTTCTGTCAAGATATATTTATTCATTTTAGACAGAGTGAGAGTTTGTGTGGGGGATCGGGGTGGGGGAAGGACAGGGGCAGGGAGAGAGAGTCTCAAGCAGACTTGGAGCTGAGCAAAGAGCCCAAAAGGGGTGGGAGGGTGGGGAAGTCTCAAACTCATGACCCTAAGATCACAACCTAAGCCAAAACCAACAGTCAGATGCTCAACCGACTGTGCCACCCAGGTGCCCCCATATTTTCTTCAAGTACACACAGAAGAATCCCCTGGTTAAATTACATAAAAAAGACCTAGCACAGGCGCCTGGGTGGCTTAGTCTGTTAAGCATCTGACCTAGGCTCAGGTCACGATTTCGGGGTCCTGGGATCTGGCCCATGGCGGGCTCTGCTGTGCTCAGCAGGGTGTCTACTTCTCCCTTACCCTCTGCCCCTCCCCCTGCTCTTGTGCTCTCTCTCTCAAATAAAGAAAATCTTAAAAAAAAGAGAGACATAACCACTATTACAAATTTAGGAAGACTGAAATCATACCTAGTATATTTTCCAACCACAACAGCAGAAAACTAAAGATCAACAATAAAATAAAGCTGGAAAATCTACAATGTAAATATTTAATATGTAAATATTAAACAATACACTACTGCACAAGCAATGGACCAAGTAAGAAATCAAATGGCAAATCAAAATATGTCTCAGAACAACAAGGAATAGGACATGTGGAAAGGCACAGGATAGATTGCAAAAAGGACACATGTTTATAGCAAGAAAGCTGAAACAAGAAAGTAGAGTATGACTTTTTCAACCTCAGCTGAGAACACGAATGTCAGATGACTCAAATTTTTCACTGCCTTGTGCATGTCCGTGAATGTCCTTGAGAGGGCTGCCGAGTATCGATTTTGGGGTTACAAATAAATTTTAGCAAGCAGACAAACTTGCAGATACAGAATCCATTAATAATGAGAATCAACTGTGTATTAATAAAAACATTAAATAAAAAGGGGTTCAATATTCCAATTAAGAGGTAGAGAATGTCAGACTGTGGAAAAAGAGGAAAAAACAAGTAAACAAGGCCCAATATACTATGTCTACAAGAAATATACTTTAACTATAAAGACAAAGGTTAAAAGTAAGAGGATGGAAAAGGATAGGCTATAATTAAGAAAAACACAACTTTCCACAACTGACACAGGATGAAATTTTAAAAATCTGAATAACCATTACCTATTAAGTAAATAAAACTACCTTAAAATAAATTGAATTGGTTAGCCAACCCTTTTGCAAAAAGAAACTCAAACACTCCAATGTTTCACTATTGAATTCTATCAAACATAAAAGGTAAATAATTAAGGAGGAAACACTTCCCAACTCATTTTAGATGGTTTGCCTAAACCTATTAGCAAAACCTAAAAAAATTACAAAACAACTACAAATCATGAACACAGTTTATAAATACAGATGAAAACACCCCTGGCGAACTAAGGGAAAATCAAAATCAGTAACTTAAAAAAGGATAATATATCATGATCAAGTGGGGTTTATCACAGGAACATAAAGATGGATTAACATTTGAAAACCATTATCTTTTAATATAATAACAGATAAAACACAAGCATTTGACAAAAATCAACATCTTTTCTAAGTTAAAAACAAAAAGTCTCAGCACACTACAAAGAGAAAGTTCCTTTATTATATAAAACCTATGGCAAATAATAATGAAATCCTCAGAATTTTCCCTCTATGGTGGCAACAAGGCCAAGTATGCCCACTCTTACCTCTTCTATTCAACAATATAGAGAAAGTCCTCGTCAGTATAACCTGGCAAGAAAAAGAATTACACGGTATAAAAATTGGGAAGAATGATATAAAACTGTCTCTTCTCACAGATGACATAATGTTAACAAATTCCTAAGAAATCTAAGTCAGTTTGGCAAGATTAATCTAGGTCAATTTAGCAAGGTTGCAAAAGGCACGGTCAACACACAAAATTCAAATGCATTTCTTTATACTAGCAACAAAAAGCAAATAAAATGTTAAAAATTTATCTTAAAATAATGTCAAAAGCTGAGTAATTATGAAACATTTTAACAAAAGCCATGCATTCCCTGTGTACTGAGAACTAAAAAAACACTGCTGAGACAAGGTAAATATCTAAATATCTAAATAGAGACAAACACCTTGTTTGAAATTTGAAAGATTCGATACTGTAAAGATATTGATTCTGTCCAATCAGAATTATATTCATAGTCTTACCAGGCATTTTTATAGACATTGGCCATTTGATTCTAGAATTTATATGGAAGGGCACCTGGGTGCCTCAGTCAGTTTAAGTGTCTGCCTTCGGCTCAGGTCATGATCCCAGGGTCCTGGGATCGAGCCCCGCATCAGGCTCCCTGTTCGGCAGGGAAGCCTGCTTCTCCCTCTCCCACTCCCCCTGCTTGTGTTCCCTCTCTCACTGTCTCTCTCTGTCAAATAAATAAATAAATCTTTATAAATAAATAAATAAATATTTATATGGAAATAAAAAGAATCTGGAACAGCCAAAACAATCTTAAAAAAAATAAAGTTGAAGGACTTACACTTCAAGACTTACTATAAAGTTCAGTAATCATCAAACTACAGTCCAGGCCTAAAGACAAAAAGATCAGACCAGGAATAAATGCACACCGACATGTCCAATTGATTTCAAAAGAGGCACAGAAGCAATTCAATGGGGAATGGAAAGTCTTTTTAACAAACGGTCCTAGAGAAACTGGATAACCACATAGGAAAAACGATAAACTTCAATCTCTGTCTCACACCATAAGCAAAAAATAATCTGAGATGGGTCATAAATCATAACTAAAAGCTAAAACTATTCAATTCCTAAAAATAAACATAGGAGAATATCTTTTCACCATTAGTGTAAGCAAGATGTAAGTATTTGACAAAATCTAATCTATGTAGGGACACTGGAGTGTATCTCCATATTGGAGATACTGGTGTTGGATAATACTGGTAGTATCACTATGAAATCAGGTTTGTTTTGTTTTGTTTTGTTTTTTGAGAGAGAGCACATGCAAGCAGGGAAAGGAGCAGAGGGAGAGACTCTCAAGCAGACTCCACCCTGAGTGCAAAGCCGGACACAGGGCTCAATCTCACAACCCTGAGATCATGACCTGAGCCAAAATCAAGAGTCAGATGTTGAACACTGGCACCTGTGAAATCAGTTTTTAATATATATACATGTGTAAACATACATGTAAAAGAAAAAAATACAGATATGTGTGTATGCATGTGCATATCCACACACAAACATATGCTAGCTCTGTCCCCTAAGAGGCCTAGATAGTAACAACACACTAGTTGCAGTAAGTATATCATGCACCCAGATCTTGCTCCCCACTTTTCCGAGGAGAAAAGTTTACTTGAGGGCTGAGGCACATAAAATGAGCCCAGAGTGTCTTGCTGTACCAGAAAGCAATTAAGTTCTCAAAGAACTGCAGATATATAAAAGGGACACAGGAGTCAACTTGAAAACGTTCACATGGACCAAATCTGGAACAATTAGAGTATCCAAATAATTATAGGTCACTAAGTTATAACAAATTATAATAAATTACTAAATAAGAATATATCTATGAATCATTCAAGTAAGTGATAAATTAAGTGAGGGGCGGAGGGAGGACGGAAAGCTCTTTATAACAGAATGCCAATTAATAAATACAGAAGGAAAATGCAGTTGAAAGATCACTGAATGCTAAAACTAATGGGTGAAAGCTTGACGAAGAATATAGTATTTATACAGTGTCAATAATTATTAACCTCAAAAGGAAAAACTGTATCTTGACAGTGGAGAAATCTAGCAGACAGCAACTTAATCAAGTGTTAAATTACTGGTGATTTTATCACCAATATTGGAACTTCCTATCATCAGGTGACTCCTGATATGCTGCACTGAGAAAAAATAAAAACCACTTTTGTATTCTCCCCGTCTAAAATGTATAATCTGAACCTAACCATGAGGAAACCTCAGATAAGCGCAAATTGAGAGACAGTCTAGAAAATAACTGATCTGTACTCTTCAAAAATGTCAATATCAAGAATGACAAAGACAGGTTGAGGAACTACTCCAGATTAAAGGAGACTAAAGAAACCTGAGCTCCCCATGCCTGTTATTCACCATCCCACTTTCCAGCAATGTCAGTAACTCAGCTGTTTCACAGTGTCTCATTCAAGCAGTCTGACTTATTAACTATCATTTACCTCACAGCTCACTTTATGGACTATACCAACTTAGTATTTTTATATCATCTACACAGGGACAGCATGTGTCCATTCTGTAAGGACAAGAGTTTGCAATCTCCACCCATTCCAAATGGCTGTGTTAGTTTTGGCACTTGGTCAAATAATTTTTGGCAAAGGCAATAAAGCGATGCATGCTGGTAAAAAAAATTCAGTGTGATTCTGGATTGCATACTGGACAGGGAAAGCAAAAGAACAATAAAGGACATTATAGGGACAATTGTTAAAAATGCAGTATGAATTATGAATTAGGTAATAGTACTGTACCTAATTATTTAATTTCCTGAAAAATATTTTACTGTGGTTTTATAAGAGAATGCCCTGCTTCCTGGGAAATAAACAAATTAGACTCAAATTAATAAAAAAAACATGCATTTATATATATGCATAGAGAGAGCATTAGCTTTAATGGGTAAAATATAAATAACTGGTGAATCTTGGTAAAAGATATATGATAATTCTTTGTATTCTTCTTATATTTCTCTAAGTTTGAAATCATATCAAAATACAAAGTAACACGTAACACAAAAGACATAATTGAAAAGCTGGAAAACTTTTTGACAAATATGACAGGCAAAAGGTTACTTCCTTTAATAAAGAAACTTTACAAAACATTCAGGAAAAAAGTGACACCCCAAAAGATTAATGGAAAAGGGTTATGTACAGCTTATTTCTAAAAGAAACTAATAAACTTTTAAGGAAAAACAACCAAAAAATCAACTTCGCTAATAATTTAAATAGGCAAAGAAAGACGGGATGTTTTCCATCTCTTAAATCAGTTGGCAAGCATGCCCTAAAATGGCCACTCAAAACCCTATGAGAGTGTTAATTATAACACTTTAAAAAAAAAAAAACAGAACCTTTCAGTAGCAGTTCATAAATATAAATCATATAGCCTTAAAAATATCCACACCATCTTTCTTACCCAGTGACTCTAGTTCATAATACTATCCTAAAGAAATCATCTGAACTATGGATTTAAAATGTACGCCCAGAGGCACCTGGGTGGCTCAGTTGGTTAAGCATCTGCCTTCGGTTCAGGTCATAATTCCAGAGTCCTGGGATCAAGCCCCTCACCAGGCTCCCTGATCAACAGAAAGTCTGCTTCTCCCTCTGCCCTTCACCTCACTCGTGTTCTCTCTCTTTCCCTCTTTCTCAAATAAATAAAATCTTTAAAAAAAGAAAAGAAAATACTTCACAAAATGTATGCCCAAAGATATTCATCAAAGGATATTTACAGTAGCAAAATTCTTTAAAGCAAGTTGTATGTTCAACAATAGGGAAATGGCTAAGTCAATCAGGATATAATCACAAATACAAAAGCCAGTCATTAAAAGTTATTAGAAATGGGGACTATTAAGCAATAAATGTTAAGAGAATAAAGTTTATAAAAACAAGCATTCAAAGATGACTCTGACTAGGCAAAAAAAAAAAAATCCATGAGACACAGAATAAAAGTACTAACATCAAACAAACACTGATTGTTTGAGTATAAACAAGGTCTGTGAACACCTGTTCCAATTCTCAGGTTATCTGTAAGAACTCTCCTTGTCCACCTCTTACCGCCTGCCCCCACCTAAGAGCGAGCCACGGCTCCTCACATGGTGGCATCATTCCAAGTTACCTGCCTCACTCTTGAGCACTCAGCCTTTCTTGAGGGCATGGCACCATCCCCAGTTGCACTCATCAGACATTTGCCGCTTCATATTTACAAATTCTCCTACCTCACTTCAAATATACAAAAAACAAACCAAAAAAAAAAAAAACCAACTGTTCACAGTATCTAGCTATTAAAGTCAACTCAACAATGAAATCAAAATTGAACATGGAAGATCATCAAGAAACGGTTTCTCTCCTCTTTGTTTCTTTCAAATAAAAACATTAAAGAGAGAACATCCCTGGAGCTTTCTTTTAAAACCCCAGACTCCCCAGGCAGGCTTCAGACAGTGTGAAGACATCACATACCTGATGAGCATGATATCCACTGTCACTGTCAGCTCACTTTCACGTCAAAAAACGTTTGTTTTTAAGTCTAACCATTAGCTGCCACCAAAAACCACACCCATCTGTGTGTTGCAGGGATCAGCCACTACCCAGGGCTACACCTTACGCCAGCTCTTCCCTATTCCCCATTGATTCCACTACCTCTGCCCTATTCCCCACCTTCCCCTTGGCAACTTTCCACCTAATTAGCTGAGCAGAGCACAGCGACAGGGAGGAAGCCATGAGCAAGACCAGCAACATGGAGAAACCAGATGGGAGTAGGATGACAGAGAGCTGACGGAGAAGAATCCATAAGTCAGTGGTTCTCAACTGGAGCGATTTTGCCACCCAGGGGACTTTTGGAGATATTTTTGATTGCCATAACTGTGGGGTGCTACTGACATCCAGTAAGAAGACACCAGGGATGCTGCTAAATATCCTATAATGTACATGACAGCCCCCCCACAACCAAGAATCACCCGGCCCCAAACCTCAATAGTGTGAACACTGAAAACCTGCTGTAAAATGATTTATCCACTAGTACAGTGCAATCTAATCCCAACTCAGAAGGAAGAGGACACCCAACGGGTAAAGGAGATCTGAGGTAGTTTAGGAAATGTACATACACACCCAGAACCTCCTCAACCAGATGATAAGTCAGGGTGAGACAACTGTTCCTTTGGTGACCAAATTCTACTTCAAGGAGGAGGAAAAGGACCATTATAATTCAATAAAAGTAATAAGAATACCTTTTCCCCAAGGGTGTGCTCCCCACATATATTTTTCAAAGACGTATATTTATAGCAGAAACTGTAGGAAGATAATACTATCAAAATTTTCCGCCCAGACCAGTAAACATCTCCAAAGAAGCTGACAGTGCACTCACACAGTCAATGACAAATTTAGCTGGTATGTCAAGAAGACCTAAGAAACCAAATTCACAGTTCCCAGTTTAGTTTAAAAAAAAAATGGCACATTCACACATAAGACAAAACAAAGAAAATAACAGTGCTGCTTTTCCCAGATGAATCATCAAAAACTACACAAGACTCAGGAGGAGCAACATTTTCAAAACTGAGAACAAATAACAGTCTAACACTACTATGGAAAGAAAGAAAGACAGAAACAAACAAACAAACAACAGATGGAAACAAATTTAGAATATGAATGTCATTGTTATAATTCAGTTAAAGTCTATGACTACTTTGCCACACTACAATATGGTTTTGATTATTTTAACAACTTTATCAGGTCATGCTTTCCACCCATTGGAGGCCAGAAGGTTTATAGAAATCACCCAGCACCATCCCTGGCTGAAGCAGAAATAACTTTGTCTGACTCTGAAGCATCACTTACCAGTCTGAACTTGGCCTTTGTCCTTCCAGTATTAGGAAGCACTTAAAGTGGTCCATTTCAATATTGGCTCAGGAGTAACTGTTAGAAATGTGTTCATCATGCTGAATCAAGAGTTCTTCCCTTCCATCTACAACTGTTAGTTTTTCCCTAGGTTAGAATCAGTGAAATAAACCTAATTATCAATATATCAGCCCTTACTGTTTCTGTAAGGTTGTTCTCTCCCCACCCCAAGCTTTTTTTTTTTTCTTTCTTCTCCAAGCTGTAAAATATGCTCTCCTCATGAACTGTGTTATAGCTAGCTCAATTCTGATTCAGTGGGAGACAAAAAACCAGAATGGAAGAACCGAAAGGACTCTTAGAGATCAACCAGTTCAAACACAAGCCCACTTTTATAAATAAGTAAAGTAAGGCAGAGAGAAAGCAAGGTTACTTGCTGTCACCAGTCAAGCAGCTGCTCAGGAAAGTAGGAAGTGGAACTCAGGTTTTCTAACTCATACCTAATGCTCTCAGAACTGTACCAAATTGTAGAATATGCTGTGTAAGTAACAGAATTGATATAATTTCTTTAAAGTTCTATAATTTAAAAAAATAAATGTTTTAACAAGTTTAAAAAAAAAAACAACACCTCCACCCTATGAAGTGGTAGAATTGTTATCATCTCCACTATATGGATGGTAAACCCACAGAAAGTCCATACAGAAAGCACTGAAGCTGGCTCCAGGGCCCATATCCTTAATTACTGTGCTACCTGGGTAAGTACTAGAACATTCCTAACATTATCTCACCTGAATTAACAAACTCAGGACTTCTAATAATTCTTGAAAATTTTAATGCTTTGATAGAATCTAATATAAAAGTTCTCCTTCCTGAGAATATAGTAAAATTATTTTTTAACAAATCAAGATAAATGCAAAAGATTATAGCAGAAGAATTATAATTTATAAACTATAAATTTAAAGCATATATATACCAACATTCCTGGCAACAAAAAAAATGTCATTTTAACTTAAAAATCAGGTTATGGTATTAAAGTATCATCTTCTACATCAACTACCCTCAAAAAATTTGCCTAAAAGCAATCTAATCTTTCTGGGAGTAACACAGAAGGGATTCATTAACAGAATGGAAGTTTTTGAAAAATCTTAGCCAAGCAGTTCCGTGCTCTCAATCATTTCTCAAAGACCTTCTGTAGGCCATGAACAAAACAACCACTAAGCAAATAAAATATTTAATCTGCCTAATTCATACAAATGTACTAAAACATTAATAAATAATAAAAGTATGGATTAAACACTTAAGTTTAGTTCCTCTTCCACCAAGACTCTATTAAAATGACAGTAAGATGACTTTTAAAAATGAAAAGTTTATGTTTCTGGGAAAATGGAGTAAACATATTTTTCCCTATTTGTCTCACTAAGTACAACTAAAACCTGCGGACGTTATATATAAAATAAAGACTCTGAAAGGCAGAGAAGAAGGCAGACCAGCTAGAAGAGGGCAGACCTCAGGCTTCAAGGAACAACATATTACTGAGGCTCCTTGGGTTTTGTTTATATAACCCAAATTTACAGCTGAAGAACTGGCAATTCAGAAACACCAAAAAATAAAGACAAAAAAAAAAAAAAAACAACCCAACAACAACAAAAACAAACTCCAAGGAAAGCCAACTCTTTCTAACCCAACAAGTAGAAAAGGGTCAGCCCAGAAAGACAAAAAGCTTTAAGACAATAAAATTTTTAGACACCCTACTCTAGCCAAACAACACAGAAAAAAACTGCAGCTACAACCCCACCTAGTCCAGCAACTACAGAAGACAGACTAGACTTCTACTCTCACCAAGATGTAACAAAGCATCCCAATATTCTCATCAGGATGGTATTAGAGAAAGCTGAATAATAGCAGGGACTTTCATCCCCACTACTGCTGTGTCTTGGTAAAAAAACAAAGACTCAGCAAAGAAATACAGGATACAAAGAAGAACCAAAAGGCAATTTCAGAACTGAAAAATATAATTATCAAAATAAAAAAATCAAGAAACGGGTTCAATATCAGAACGGTGGGACCAGAGAAGAGAGTCAGTAAATGACAGAAACTAAAAAGAAAAAACAAAAAAATAAAAAAATAAAAAAAAAGAGAGAGAGTCTCAGGGACCTGTGGGACTATAACTAAGAGGCAATATTCATGTCATCACAGAGGACTGAGCTGAAAAAGCACTTGAAATAATGGCTGAAAATTCCCAAATTTCACAGAAGATATATACACTTACAGACTCAAGATTCTGAGCAAACTCCAAACAGGATAAACTTAAAGAACTCTTCACCAAGACATGTCATAGTCAAACTTCTGAACACTACAAAGAAAACATCACAAAAGCAGTGAGAGAACAACACCACCTTACCTACAAGGGACAAATAATTTAAATGACAGCAAGTATTTCATCAGAAACTAGAGAGGCCATTAAGAGACACGACACTTTTCAAGGACCGAAAGAAAAGAACTATCACCTCAGAAACATATATCCAACAAAAATATCCTTCAGAGAGGAAAGGGAAATCAAGACACTTTGAGATAAAAGTAAATTAAGAGAATGTTTCACCAGCGCGTGTACTCTAAAAGAATGAAATGGCTACATAATGTTTCCTAAACAGAAAAGAAAAAGAGAACCTCAACAAAATATTCACAAACAGAATTTAGGAAATATAAAAAGAATTCAAAACCATGACCACATGAAGCTTATTCTAAGGATATAAGATCTGTCCATTTTTGAAATCTATAATGTTGATCTACAATGTTAAAAAGCTAATGAATAAACTCACATGTTAATGTCAGTGAATGCAGATAAAACATCTGATGAAATTCAACAACCATTTATGATAAACTCTCAGAAAAATAAGAAAAAAAATTTCCTTAATTTGATAAAAAGCATCTACCAAAAAAAACCTTTACACCTTAACAGGTGATGAGACCAACTGCTTTCCCCACTAAGACTGGGGAAAAGGCAACTCTTATTTAATATGGTGCTGGTTGTTCTAACCAGTGCAATAAGGCAAGAAAAGGGAAATAAGAGGCATGCAAATTAGAAAGTAAGAAATATAACTGCACCTATCTGCAGCTGGTGTGACTGTCTATATAAATATTCCTAAGGAATCTACCAAAATACTCCCAGAATAAGTGAGTTCAGCAATATGCAGGATATAACATCAGCTTACTAAAATTAATTGTACTTGTATATACTAGCAATTAAAACAAGGACACAAATTAAAAATACAACACAATAATAAAAAATGGCATACTTAGGTATGTTAAAACAAAGATCTTTTATGCCAAAAAGCATAAAATGCTGGTGAAAAAAATGAGAAAAATCTTTCTTAATAAAGAAAGACATATACTGTATTTGTGGACTGGAACTCAACGAAGTAAAGAGGTCTATTCTTTCCTAATTGCTATACAAGTTTAACCTAATTCCTATCAAAATCTCACCAATATTTTTTTGTATACATACACAAGATTATTTTGGAGCACTTGGTTGGCTCAGTCAGTCAAGCATCTGATTCTTGATCTCAGGGCTGTGAAAAAGAAAAAAGGAAAAGAATAAAAAAGCAAGATTATTTTTAAATGTATATGGAAAAACAAAAGATCTATAGTAGCCAAAACACCTTTGAAAGAAAAAAACAGAATGGGAGAGTTCAGTCTACTGATTACAAGACTTTAATTACAGAGTTACTATAATCAAGACTGTGTGGTACTGCCAGAGGGACAGACATATAAATCAATGGAACAGAACAGAGAACCCATAGATACATCCACACAAATATGTCCAGATAATTTTTGATAAAGCCATTCAATGGAAGAAAGGTAACTTTTCAATAAATGGTGCCAAAGCAACAGGGAAAAAAATGAACTTGACCTAAGTTTCACACATCATACAAATATTAATTCAATACTTTATGAACTTACATGTATAACATAAAACTATAAAACTTTTAGGGAGAAAAAAAAGCAGAGAAGAAAATCTCCAGGATTTAGAGTTAGCCAAAAAATTCTGAAACTTGACACCAAAACCATGATCCCCAAGTGGAAAAATTTATAAAGCAGATTTCAGAAATATAAAAAATTTTGCTCTGCAAAGGGTAAACAGAAATGCTACAGATTGAGAGAAAATATTTACAAAGCACATATCTGACAAAGAACTAGAAATAAATAAAGATAAAAGGTATAAATAAGAAATAAGGCTACAAATGAGAGAGGGCACCCGAGCAGACGAAAAAAAATCTCAACATGTTTTTTGAAGGGAGAAAATATGGAAATATTAATAATTTAGCAAGGTGAAGAAGGCCACAGTGTAAAATACATGAAATGATGGATAATGAACTAATCGGGGCACCTGGATGGCTCAGTCAGTTAAGCATCTGCCTTCTGCTGAGGTCATGAACCCAGGGTCCTGAGATGGAGCCCCGCATTGGGCTCCCCACCCACCCCACTCGTGCTCTCTCATGTCTGTCCTCTCTCTCAAAAGAATTTTTTTAAAAAATGAACTCATTTGCCTATTTAAAAAAACAACAAAGGGCTCAGGCTTCAGATTATGAATGGGAACAAGCTACAGGCTAAACAACAGAGAGATAATAAAAGTCTATAAATAAAACAATTGGTCCCCTGACCACCTCCCCATCCAGAAACTTCTACCAGAAGTAGTGTGCTGTCGTAACAAAAATCTAAATAAGCTGTATTTCTTCAGTCATCACTTCGTAGGCAATGTGGAACTGCATATTATAGAATGAAAAGATGATGATCCATGTCATGAAAGGGAAAATATTTAGAAACTCTGCTGATAGCTCTAAGTCAGAAGACAAACCACACACCTTATGAACTTTAAGCTCTATGGGTTTTGAAAAAACTAGAAATTGAAAATTATGGTGTGTTGGTTACTACCAGCTATTTCTACCAGGGTATTACAAGAAAAAAATAACCTCAGAGAAAATCAGATCATAGTGTGACATTACAGAGGGCTTCCACTGAAAGGAGTCGAAGCAGGAAAATAGATTTGAGAACTATAGCAACAAATTTGGTTATTGGCACTGTGATTGACTAGAAGCAAATGGATCATGAGTTTGCTAAGTTTCTAAGGGAAACACACTGGCAGAAAAACTGTAAGGCCAAATTTAGAAGGTCTGACTGTTCAAGACCCAACACCAATCTCTGGGAGTCCAGCCTTCTACAAAAAGACTAACTTCACAATACTCAAGAAGACCAAGCTCCAAACATCAAACTTGGATGTGGGATGTGGCCAAGTAAGACAATGGGTGGGGAGCGGAGGAAGAACCTCCTAGAGGATGGTCCTGGGGCCATAAAGAAAAAAGAATGTGAGAGTTTGTTTCTGGGAACAAAATCAGAGTCTAACTAAGAAATATCCTTTCCTTCCAGGGATGGGAACCTTCCTTTATAATGTCTGCCCATAAAGATTAAAGAACTGGTATAGAAAAGTTACTTCTGTCTCTCTATGCTTCACCTTCCAAATGGGATGGATTACTAACCATGTTGTATTCTTACTATAATACTTTTTTGCGGGGTAGGGGGTAAAAGAGATCTTCTTAGTTCACTTGAACAAGAAAGGCTGATGTGGATTTGACAGCCAGGCATAGAGATCCTATACTTTGAACTGAAGGCAATGACTGGTTGGATAGGGGATTAGTGGGCTCTATGTGTGGAATAAAAAATGAAACAGTTTGGGGACCAGAATGACCAACTGAAAGAGAGTCAATACCCTTTACTTACTACATAGCTTCTGTTCCCAGGCAAACCAGAGACTACATTTTCCTGTCTCTTTTGCAATTATGAGAGGCCATGTGACAGATTCCCAGTCAATATAATATGGGGAGAGTAATATTTGTCACGTCTAGGCCCTTAAAAAAATTCACTGAGATCCTCCAACCAGGTCTCTCGTCAACTGCCATCTTGGAGGCAGATGACATAGTTATAGATGGAGGAGTTACATCCACCTTGTGTTAAATTTTGCATGACAACAGTATTTTGTTGTTCCTATTGTTGCTATTACCACACTACAGCACAGCCCAGGGCTTTCAAAGTTTTTGGTGCATACAGATCATCTTGTTTTGATGCAGCAGACTTGGGATGCAGCCTGAGATTTTATAATTTCCTAACAAGCTCGAAGATGATACTAATGTGGCTGGTTTATGGAATACATTTTGAGAAGCAAGGGCTTAAATTACTAAGACTAATACACAATGAGAGAACAGATGATTCTCTGGAGAAACTGGCCAGGATAAAGGTCTCCCACATAGTGACTGAGCAGGAAGACCACAGATTTCAGGTTCACATTAAAGCAGTATGATGGAAGGCTCTAGGAGCAAAGACTTCCAGAAAATTAGAGATTGACAAAGATATTATAGATGATATAAAAGAGCATCTGGTAAAAATTAAGAATGTGTATATGAAAACTTGGGTCATTGAAAAAATTAGGTAACTTTAAAAAGATACATAAGAAAGAAAAAGTAGTCACAGACTACTACTTGGCTCTACAGAACAACAGTTAAGTGGTCACTATTATTTCAGTAAAAACAGGGCTATAACCATAGTTGGAATGCAGAAAGGTGAGGAATTTAAGATCCCCAAATCCACATAACGGGAAGGCAATGCATAATCTAAAGCTGATAAATCAGTAATATGTACAAGCATTAAGTTTAAGAACTACAGAGGTAACTACCATAGAAATAAGAAAACAAAAATTGCTTCTGTGTTCATTATAAGCCCTTTGTGTTCATTATTTTTAAACAATATCCAAGTATTTTGATGAAAACTTAAACATTAATTTTAAAATACAGAAAAATATAGAGGTTGGTAACAGATACTATGGGCAAGGGAATGGAAAAAACATACATATACATTATTAGGGGAAGTACAGAGTGAAATAAAAATTGGGGCAACAATTGCCACTACAGAATTTAAATCTCATTTGGCCAGACAACACCCCTCTGAGGACTCTGTACTGTACTAATACATCCACAAATGTTCAAAGACATATATACGGTAACATGCACTTTGACACTGTTATAAATGAGAAAGATCAGGGGTGCCTGGGTAGCTCAGTCGGTTAAGCATCCAACTTTTGATCTCAGCTCAGATCTTGATCTCAGGGTCATGATTTCAAGCCCCACAGTGGGTGTCGAGATTACCAAAAATAAATAAATAAATAAAATTTTTAAAAAATGTTCACATATCCACTGCTCATAACAGGAAAAATAATTAACAACCCAATTATTCACCAAGAGTACAAAGATCAAATTAGGGAATATTCATATATGTAATGCAATACGACAATTACTTATCAGAGAACTACAACCACTTACAGAAATAGGGGTTAGTCTCTCAAGTCTCATATTATGTGGGATAAAAAAGCAAGTGATGAAAGTATACACCCAGTATGATTCTAGTTATTAAGTTCAGCAGGGTGAAGATTGAAAGAATAGCTTAGAGAGGCAAATGTGACACAACTATTAAAAATAATAAGGAAATAATAAACACAAATTTAGGGCATCAGTTATGTCTGTGGAAAGGTAAAAAAATGGGGTGAGAGGAGGCCCAAGGGGCATCAAAAGTAATGTAAGGTTTTGTTCCTAACTGGTGGTGATTACAGAATAAAGGTATTTAAGATCTAAACATATTTCAAATTATTATAATGCTTATTCAATATTTAAAAGATGAAAACATCAAGGAATAAAACTTCCAGATAACAAAAAAAGAAATATTCCGGGGGCACCTGGGTGGCTCAGTCAGTTAAGCATCTGACTTTGGCTCAGGTCATGATCCCAGAGTCCTGGGATCAAGCCCCGCATCGGGCTCCCTGCTCTGCGGGAAGCCTGCTTCTCCCTCTCCCACTCCCCCTGCTTGTGTTCCCTCTCTCGCTGTCGCTCTCTCTCTCTGTCAAATAAATAAAATCTTTAAAAAAATATTGTTTGCTTTGTCAAGACACGTTCATTGAAAAAAGTAATTCAAATAATATATAGGAAAGTCCAATCATTCTATTAAATCACCTAAAATCCCACATCTAGACATAATCAGTAACAATTTGCTGAACATCCTTCTAGACATTTCCTATGCATGTGTGTATACATACATTTAAAAATTTTACATAGAATTACTCTATTTACAACTCATATATGCTTATTCTATAAATACTGTTTACATCCTTGCTTTTTTAAATCAACTGTATTGAGTCACAATGTACGTAAAATACACCATTTTAAATGTAATGTTGGGAAACTTTTGACAAAAATACATACAGTGTAACCACTAACCAATTAAAATTCAAACGGAACATTTCTATTACTGCAAAAATTCTCTCTTGCCCCTCTGCAGTCAATTCCTCCCACTCTGGCCCTAGGCAATCACTAATCTGCTTTATAATAGATTAGTTTTGTTGGCTCTAAGATGAACTGAATGGAATTATACAGTATGTACTCTTTTGTGCCTGGCTTCTTTTGCTCAGCAAAATGTTTTTCAATTTCATGCCGTGATGTTATCAGTACTTCCATTTTTACTGTGGAATAGTGTTCCACTGTGTAATTGTTCATGGACATTTGGGCTATTTCCAGTTTTGATCGCTGAACATTTGGGTGTAAATCATTTGTGATGTAATCTTTTATAACTAGGAATGGAATTGCTGGATCATCCCATAAATGCATGTTCAAGCTAACAGGAAACTGCCACACTGTTTCCCAAAGTGCCTATATCATCATACACTCCCTACTAGCAATTCATATAAGTCCTGGTGGTTCTACATTTTCACCAGCCCTTGATATAGTCAATCTCTTCAATTGTAACCACTCTTATAGGCAAAGAGTTGTTTATAATTTTGATTTGCATTTCCCTAAATGACTGAATACATTGAGAATTTTAATTGTGCCTACTGTGAATTCAAATATCTTCTTTGTGAAGTGTCTGTCCAAATCTTTTACCAATTTTATAATTTGGGTTGTCTACCTTATTAATGATTTATAGAGGTTCTTTATAAACACTAGATAAAAGTCCTTTGTCAGATACATGAATTGCAAATATTTGTTCCCATTCTGTAGCATATCTTTTATTGTTCTTAACAGTGTCTTTTAAAGTGCAGAAGTTTTTAATTTTTATTAAGTCTAATTTAACGTGAAAATGTTTATACTTAGTACTTTTTGTATCATTCATAAGACTCAATCCTTTCTCCCTCACACTGGGAATAAAACATGAATGTCTGCTTTCCACTTGTATCATGATGTTGGATTTGAGGTGCTAACCAATGCAACAGGTCAAAGAAAGAAACTAAGAAGGAAAGAAAGAAGGCAGGCAGGCAGGAAGAAAGAAATGGCATACTGATTGGAAAGGAAGAAGTAAAACTCTTTATTCAATGATCACATATGTCAAAAATTCTTCAAATGTAACCAAAAGACTACTAGCAGTAGTACGTGAATTTAGAAAGGCTACCAGATACAAAGGGAATATAAAAACCAACTGTACTTCTACATATTAGCAATGAACAAGTGGAAAATGATTTTTAATCCCATTTATAACATCAAAAACCATAAAATATTAAGATATAAACTTGACAAAATATGTACATGACATGTACACTACAAAATTAAAAACAGTTCTTTGAAACAGATCTTTGAAAATAAAGAACAAAGGTAAAGAATTTATACTAACCAATTTCAAACCATGCATAAAGCTATAGTAAGAAAGGCAGTATGGTACTGACATAAGGACAGACTTACAAACCAACAGAAAAGTGAGTCCAGAAATAGATCCACATATTTATCACCAGTTGACTTCCAACATAAAATGGCAAGGTAATGCAATGGGCAAAGAATAAAGGACAAGAAATGCAATAGGGAAAGGATAATCTTTTCAACAAATGATACCAAAAAAAATGGTGTATTCATAAAGGAACCTAGATCCCTATCTCATACTACATATGCTATTAACCCCTAAAAATAGATCTAAATATAAGAGCTAAAACTATAAAACTTCTAGGAGAAAACTTCTATGGCCTGCTTTTCTTCATGTAACAATATTTCTGATATCTTTGTCTATTAATAAATACACATCTTTCACACTTTTTAAAAAGAAAAATAAAGGACAAAGAGAATCCTTTAAAACCTTTTTAAACACGTCTTCATTTTTAAAATCAAATTTCAAAAACCACATGAGTTCTTTATCCATAGAGTCAAACAATCTTTCCTCAACTGAAATACAGAAATATTCAAAGGAAAAGAAAAAAAATCTTTACCCTCCTTTCATATGGTTTCAATAGAATGAGGCTGCTTCTAGGGACCTGCAATTTTGCCTAAGTAACTATTTTCTGAGTGCTATGCTAAAGCCATAAATAATAAAATAAATCTGCCTAAAATATGTTAATACCATCCATAAGTTTTAAATATAAAAGGGTTACCAAAAGATCATGACAACATGAGAAATACTCTGTACTGCTATATGGTCTGAAAGTGGCCTTCCCTGGCTGATAAAGATTCATAATGCAGCACATAGGATTACAAAATTTTTTAATTATAATAAAAATTATAATAAATTAAAAATATTCTAAGCATAAATTCTCCCCCCCACCAATAATGTAGAGAATATCTCAAGAAATATATTACTGGGCGCCTGGGTGGCTCAGTGGGTTAAAGCCTCTGCTTTCGGCTCAGGTCATGATCTCAGGGTCCTGGGATCAAGGCCCGCATCGGGCTCCCTGCTCGGCGGGGAGCCTGCTTCCTCCTCTCTCTCTCTGCCTGCCTCTCTGCCTACTTGTGATCTGATCTCTCTGTGTCAAATAAATAAATTAAATCTTTAAAAAAAAAAGAAATATATTACTAAGTCTTGGTCATGAGTTGGGTTAACAAAATGATAAATAAAAAGAAGAGTCAATTACAGTTTATTAATTTAACCATCATGGCTTTCCATAACACCAAATGAAAGGCAACACATAATGCAATGCTACTGTCCATGTATTATTTATTGTGCATAACAAATTACTTCAAAACTCATTTAAAACAATGAACATTTACTATCTAACAGTTATTATGGGTCAGCAATCCAGGCAGCTAAAGTTGGGTACCTCTGGATCATGGTCTATCATGAGGCTGCAGTCAAAACTATTGGCCAGGCTATAGGATCATCTAAAGGCTTGACTCCACGTAAAGGGAGGAAGGAGGAATTTGCTTCTAAGCTCACTCATGTGGCTGTGGGCAAGTCTTGATCCCTCACCACACGGGCCTCTCCATAGGGCTGCTCACAACATACCAACCTTTTGTGTGTTTTGTTTTGTTTTAATACCCTCCCTTCTCTTAGGTGTACAATTCAATGGTTTTTCACATATTCGCAGAATTGTATAACCACCACCACAATCAATTTTAGGACATTTCATCATCCTAAAAAGAAACCTATTACTCATTATCAAATCTCCCCTCTCCCAAATCCCAACGCCCAGCTCTAGGCAATCACTGATTTTCTCACTCTATAGATTTATGTATTCTGGAAATTTTGTATAAATGTAACCATACAATATGTGGCCTTTTGTGACTCACTTTTATCATTTAGCATCATGTTTTCAAGGTTCACCCATGTCGCAGCATGAATCTGTACTTCAGTACTTTTATGGCTGAGTATATTCCCCTGTATATACAAATCAAGTTTTATTTATCCATTTATCAACTGGCATACGTTTAAGTTGCTTCTATTTTTTGGCTATTATGAATACTGATACTGTGAACATATGCATACAAGATTTGGTGTGAATATATATTTTAATTTTTCTTTGGGTATAAACCTAGGGATAGAATTGCTGTACCATTTGCTATCCCTATGTTCAGCTGTTTGAGGAGGTAACAGACTGTTTCCCAAAGTAGTTGCATCACTTTGCATTCCTCATAACAGTGTACGAAGATTCTAATTTCTCCACTATCTCCGTAACACTTGTTATCATCTGTCTTTTTGACTAAAGCCATCCCTGTGGGTATGACATGGTATTTCACTGTGGTATTGATTTGCATTTCCCTGGTGGTTAATGAGATCAAGCTTCTTTTCTGATGCTTGTGGGGCATTTGTATGTCTTGTCTGAAGAAATGTCTATTCAAAGCCTTTGTTTTTAAAATGACTTTTCTTTTGTTGTTGAGGTGTAAGTCTTCTTTACATACTCTGGATACTAGACTTTTCTTATTACATACATGATTTGCTCATACCAAACAAAAGACAGCATGTAGACAGGAGAGCAATAGGAACTCTCATACACTGCGGGGAGGAAACTAAAACAGCACAACTACAATGGAAAGTAATTTGGCAATATTGAGGAAATTACATATACCCATACTCTACAAGCAGCAACCCCAATCCTAGGTGTTTACCTCAGCGAAACCCTTACACTTGGTAAAAATATGGGCAGAACCTTAGTGTGGGGGAGGGGGAAGGGGGGCATGAATAAAACATAGTCACCTAAGTGGAAAAGTCTCAGAAAAAAAATCCACATAGTATGATGCCATTTATATAAAGTTCAAAAACATAGAAAAGTAAACGATGTTTGGGGGGGTTGTATAACATACAATAAGTTTATGAAGAAAAGCAAAGAAATGATAGAATTCAGTACCTGGTCACTTCTGAAGGAAGGAAAGGGGGTGTCTAATCAGGAAGGGGCACACAGGTTTCAATGGTGTGATAATATTCTATTTTTTGACCTTTATATATGCAAATTACACATTTTTGTATGTGTGACATATTTCAAAAATATTTTTTCAGAGAGCTACAGACATCCGACAATCTCTCTAATATAGATACACACTGAAGAAGTTTCATTCCAATATACTTAATGCAGATGAAGAGTATCATAGTGAACCAAAAACTACATATAAACAATATTATCAATTACTTTCAACCCAAAAAAGTATATGCTTTGTAGAACTGAGAAGATGGATTCCCTGCCTTTTCCTGCTTCTTTTTATCTTGCTGTAAGCCCGTCTTCCAGACCCAACCTTTATCACAATGATCTAAATTAAATACCACCTCCTCTAGGAGGTTCTGCCATTCAATCTATCAACTAATGGGTTCCCATCCTCCTCTCAATTTCCACAGTATTTGTATTACTTCAAGGCCCTCATCACATTATCCCTAGAATGCATGTGATTTAACTCCTCTGTCAAAGATAAGTACCTGAAGATCTAGAACACTGATTACAACAGCCTGGCTCATAAAAGACACTCAATTTTTTATTAACCATTGAATGAATGAATGAATTTGAAAATTCAGGAATTTCAGAGAGAGATGAGGAAAGATTTGGCTTAGTTTTCTTTAAAACTCTCAAAAACTGAGTAATAATTATACTCCTTGGAAAAGAATTTCAACATTGAAATTCTCCAAGAACAAGATTAACAGTGGTCAGTTAAAATATAAAATGTTTATAATGCATACAATGTTTATTTTCCATAGTCACAGGGGGCCAAATCAAAGGCATAATAACTGCCTGAAAGATTATTTACCATCAGAACACTCTACTGCCTTAGAACATGTCTTAAGGTCAATCATATAACCAGAGGACAGATAGAGTTGTACCTTTTATAGAAAAAAAAATGGTACATACCATTTTCACAATCCAAATTTGTTACTTTTAGAAATTTAAGGAACTTTATTTTATTTATTTATTTATTTATGCATGCATGCTTTCAGATATTTAAATTGTTTACTGGGTCACCTTGGTGGCACAAATGGTTGAGCATCTGACTTCTGGTTTCGACTCAGGTCACGACCTCAGGGTCATGAGATGGAGCCCCTAGTCGGGCTCCAGGCTCAGCATGCAATCTGCTTAAGACTCTCTCTCCCTCTCCCTCTGTCCCTCCTTCCTCCTGTGCTTGCTCAAGCTCTCTCTTCAATAAATAAATCTTCTCTTAAATTTAAAAATTAAAGGGCTCCTGGGTGGCTCAGTGGGTTAAGTCTCTGCCTTCGGCTCAGGTCATGATCTCAGGGTCCTGGGATGAAGTCCCACATCAGGCTCTCTGCTCAGCAGGGAGCCTGCTTCCCCATCTCTCTCTGTCTGCCTCTCTGCCTACTTGTGATCTCGCTCTCTCTGTCAAATAAATAAATAAAATCTTTAAAAAAGACATTTAAAATTAAAAAAAAAAACAATTTACCACCACAAGTATAAACCTAAACATTATGTGCTTATGGCAGAAAAGGAACTGTTCCGTGACGGGACCACAAATGAAACAGAGCTGTTCCTCAAGAACTAGACACTACTGCTGATAATAAATAGGGAGTCTTGACTGGTTGAATAAATTCATTCCTGTCTATGCATCTATAATTCCTTCCTACAGCTAATTTAAAGGAGACAAAATGTTGAAATAGGGTCGCCAGATTTAGAATATAAAAATACAGTAAGCCCAGTTAAACTTGAATTTCAGATAAACAATGGATTTTTTAATAATGCATGCCTTATGCAATATTTATACTAAAAACTTTTTCACCATTAATCTGAAATTCAAATTTAAATGAGGTTATCTGCATTTTATCTGGCAACCCTAAAAAACCCCAAAAAACTGAGCAGTAATCAATCCAATTTCCAATCCAATTTGTAGCAGAAACTGAAATCTAAAGAAAATATGTGACTTACCTAAACCTACACCAAAGATTAAGGAAGTGAGTTTACTTTGAAAAGAGAAAACATATTCCATAGATCTCCTTGGGTTCCATTCATAGTACTTTCAACCTCCAATTCTGGCTCACCTCACAGAAGCACCAAGTAGACAAGCAGTAAAAGGCTATGTTTTCCTCTTTCAATATAAAACTTCAAGTTTCACTAAATCTCTTATCAACCCTAGTCTTCGAAAACAACCAACCAGGAAACTAAGCAATTTCTCTTAACTTAAAAAAAAAAATCATCCTAATAACTTTTGGTCTACAGACCACTTCATATTGTTTATACATTCGCTCACTATATGAAACAGGACCTCCTTTTCTCCTAAACCCAGTTCTCTAAAATCCCAGGATTTCAAAATTTGTAATATGTTCATGTTATTCCATGACTCTAATGATTTTAAGTCAAGTACTCTCCCAACTTACGTATTTTTCAGAGTTAATGTCCTAATCCATTCAGTTGGGTCTAAATAAAAGTCTTGCAAAAAGTCTTCTACTCCCATTCTATACCTGAGCAACTAGGTCAGCAATGAGCATTAGGTCTCACTATTATAAACACACTTAAATCCAGCGGACCCAGAATGCAATAAAAGATGGAAACAGAAAGGTCCATCGGAAATTTGGGAGCCTTTTCCATGTCGATGTGCGAAATATACTAATTGTCTCTCTAACTGTATGACATACGGTCGAACAAAGTTTAAGGAAAGATAACAGAAAACTCCACATAGGCAAAAGATTCAACTTCCAGAGCCTATCAAATTAACAAACACAGAACACTTCCTCAACAGTGTAAAGTGCTTCTCAACCCGTGATCGCTGGGGGCCCTTAGGGGTACTGCAGTGGAATAGGAAGACAGAGCGGCAAAGGTTTAGAGTTTCTTTCTTTTCTTCCTTCCTTCCTTCCTTTCTTTTCTTTTTTCTTTTTCTTTCTTTCTTTTTCTTTTTTTTTTTTTTTTTTTTTTTTTTTTTAACTAACTGGGCTTCAGAGAAGGTTCTAAGAAAGGTTTCGTTGCATCAGAAAAGCCTGGGGAAAAAAACAGCAACATAAACCATTACGACTTTGTATATTAAGTTTTCTATTAAAAACTTCACCCAGGTGAACAAGAATCCAAATCGTGTCAGATGAAAATTTTAAAGACAAACAGGAACTTAGCAATTAAAAGCAAATATCTACCTAAGCTCTCCCTCCGGCAGCTTCCAAAGTATGCAGGTCTCTGTCGAGATCACACACGTCGGAAGTGGAAGGTCCTCCCAGATCACCTAGTTCAGACACTCGTTACAGATGTGGAAACTCAGGCGAGAGCCAGGGCTGAGGCTGACTTGCCAGAGGTCTCACAGGCTGCAAGGGCCGGCGCCGTCAAGTGGGACTCCACGCTAGCAGCCCCAGGCCCTCGGCGCCCGACGGGTCCTGCGGCCCCCGGTTCGGCCCGGCCCCAGGTGCAGCCTCGATCAGCCGGAACGGAAGGGCCCACACCCAGGGTAGCGGCCGCCTTTCCGCCGGCTCCACGCCGGGGCCGCGACCCACGGCGCTGCAGAGCTCTGGCCACGGCGGCCGCCCCCGCCCGGCCCACCTGTCGCGGACTGCACAGCCGGTAGCCACACCCCCTGCCGGGGGCTCAGCCGGCCTTGTCGGCGGCGGGCAGCGGCGACTGCAAGCGGCGTGAGGTACGCCCGTTCCGAGGCCGCAGGAGTTACCTCAGGTGGGCGCTGAGCTCGCGGCTGGGCCGCCCCGGCCCGCCCGAAACATGCCGGACACCAGGATGCAGCAGGCCCGCAGCTCGGTCGCCACCGGGCCTGTTTACACCCCTCCGCGGGAGGACGCCACTGCCCCGTCACGTGACGTGCGCGTCACGTGTTCGCCCAGGGGCGGAGGGTGTGGAGGTGTTGCCTGGCAACGACGGCGCGCTAAGGGGCGGGCGAGAAGCGGCGGCTGCGGCTTCTGCTTCCGTGGTCTTGGCCGGTCCTGTGCAGTCAAACGCGGAAGGGGGAGAGACCCCCTTGCTTCATCCCTTTGGGAGGCCTGGGCTTGACCGCTTGTATTATTAGTGCTTTGAAAGGAGAAGGGAATTCGGTCAGGTATTCTGATGTTGAACTTGGAGAAAAAAATGGAAATACTTCCTTACCTAAAGCTAGCAAATGAAGGCAGTGTTTATCTTAAGGAACATTTTTTCTTTTACTTTCGCTCCCTAATCTGGAGTGAATGGCTATTGCACAGCCTACCCTACCCTAGAACGGGTGTGAGGAAAGCTTAAGCGACTTCCAACTTTTATTTTAAATTACATTTTATTATAATTTTCATGAGAATTTTAGCTTTTGCATGTGTAAATACTAACGTACCTAAATATTTGATTCACCATTCAGGTTTTGTCCACATCAAACTTTACTGATTATAGCTGATACTTGTTTTTACTATTTCTACCAAGTCGTTTTCCTCTATCAGACTTTACAGAAGTTTCAGCCACTGCTAATTTCTCCCGTAACAGTCATTATAAATTGTATAAAAGACAAATAATTTGTACTATTTCTTAGTAAATTCATGAGAGAATTGTGAGCCAATACCTTCAAATATTCCAGAATTGTTCTCTTGTCCAGGAATGATCTATTGTGTAATTAATTTCTCCATATAATCCTGATCATGTTGCATACATGGCCAAGAGCAAACTGACAGGGTCAAAACAGTGGGCTCAAAATAACCTTACGGTCAGTGCAAGGTCAAGCATCCTCTTCATTAACACACCTAAAATGCAATATTACAAAGAGAAGAAAATACAGTGATGGATTTTCTCCATACTCATCTTTTACTATGGAAAACAGGTTACAAGGCCAGTTGCCACAACATGCTTGACTTTTTCTGCTGTTTCTGGCAGCAAATGTTCCATGAAGGCAGGAAGAGTATCTTTCACTGATAAACCTTACGCCTAAACCATGCTTGAGAAACAAAAAATTGGCTAATCTATGGCTTGTGGATCTGTAAGAAGTGGCAAAGACCCTTCACATATCCAGAGGGATCTGTAAGTTAGGCAGTACTCATGGAGACAATACTAGGATGAATTCTGGCTCAGCCATTTCTATCTAGGCAATTTACTTCACATTTCTGAATCTCTTCATCTACCTAAAAGAAAGAGAGTAGCTACTGAATAGTTATGAAGATGAAATGAAAAAATGCTGGCACAGCACTTTTACGTGCCCAATTCATACAGTGCTCAATAAATGTTAACCATATATGACCTTTGGCAAGAGGTAGTGATATAAGAGGTCAGAGTCCTGAGGAAAAGGCAACTGACAGCTTGAATGGGTTCAGGTCCTGGGTCTGGATTCCTGCCACCTGGACTGGAGTTGAGCATTGCCAGCAAGGAAACTAAGCACAACCACAAAAAAATCTTTGCATTTAGAATGGAAGGCTACCAATAAGGGAATTTCTCATGAGTGACCAGGTCTTCACTCCAAGGAGAGCATTGGCTGTACGGCAGCAGGTCAATTCCACATCATGTTTGTGGTGATGGCGACTCCTAGTATACCACCTGTCTGCTGCCTCAGCCCACATAGGAAAATTGCCCGCCCTCACCTAGTGTTTGTGGGAAAGAAATAAGTCACCACCAAATGGCTGAACATATCTAGTTTTTCAGTTAGGGTTTCATTGCAAACAAAATGCATTGGTAGGTAGGGTAAGATATACTATAATTATTACTATAATTATATATGACTCTATAACAGCATATCATCCAATACAGTGGGTATGCTAGGGTTCTCACGAGAGTGATGAATGTAAGGAATAACAGGAGACTTGCAGGCGCCTGGGTGGCTCAACTGGTTAAGCTACTGCCTTTGGCTCAGGTCATGATCCTGGAGTCCCGGGATCGAGTCCCACATCAGGCTCCCAGCTCCATGGGGAGTCTGCTTCTTCCTCTGACCTTCTCCCCTCTCGTGCTCTTTCTCTCTCTCTCTCTCAAAAACAAAACAAAAACAAAAACAAAAAAAACCAGGAGACTTGCAAACAGAGAAAGAGGTGAATAACCTGCTAAGGTGTCACAAAGCTATGATGTGGTAGAGCCAGCCTCGTATTTATGTCTCCTGATTCCAAGTCTAAATGTCTCTTCCTTTTTATTAATAAACATAAAAATGTGGTTTCATGATATTTGTTTATTCTATCTTGATTTTGGCCTTCCTATGCTATGCTAAATGATAGTCTTGCTTCACACAGTATTTATCATATTTCAAAAGTAGAGCTAATAGGATATTCAGATTGATTAGAGGTATTTGCAAAAGGACTGAAGGATGACTCCAAGGTTTTTGGCCTGTACAACCAAAGAAATGGTAATGTCATTTACTTAGATGGCAAAGGGTGTAAAAATTAATAAAGGAAAACCTCACTAAAATGGAGTTGGGAGGCCAGAAGAGGGAGCTCTTATGCCATACCACTTCTCGTCAATTACTGGAAGAATAATCAATTACCTCAAGAGAAAAAAGGATAACAGGAAAGAATTATCAATTACAGGTCCCAATAGGAAAAGACGTACAGTGTATCTCCTATAAGAAATTGACTATGCCAGCAATTCAGTTAATATAAAGATACTCTCATTACCCTGAATTCTTTGCTTTTCTCCAATGGACTTTTGTTCAAAAAAACCCCTCCCAAATTCCTCCTTCATCTCCATAAAACAATGCCTAAGGTTTTGCTAACCCTTGTTTCTCCTGAATTGCAATTCTCTGCTATTCCCAAATAAATTCACTTTTGCTGGTAAAATAACTGACTTATATTTTTAAAGTCAAAAAAGGATATGTGCAGGCAGGGAGAAAAAAATCAGGAATTTGATTTTGGACATGCTAAATTTGACATGTCTACCTCTTAGCCATCCAAATAGAGGTGTACAGTTAGCAACTGCACAGAAGACACTGGAATTCTGAGGAGAGCTACAGAGATATAAATTGATTGGTTGGTAATATTTAAGGCCACAAGATTGAATGAGATCACACAGAACAGTAACTTTCATACCTTCTGATCTCAACCCAGGATACAAAATACATTTTCCACATGACCAAACACATGTAGTTTCAAAAAGCAAATCCACCTTCTATAACTCACTATTTCTTTTCTTTTCCACTTTATTCTGTTCCATTTTTTAAAAACTTCTCCCAACTCAACTGATTGTTTTTAACCGAGTAAACAGTATGTATGGCCTAACAGTTTGAAAATCACTGAAAGTTGCTGACAAAGGACATTAATTGCATAATTGCAGGGGAAATAAAAGATCCAAAGGCTGCTTATGTAGCACTTTGGAGATGGGAAGACTAGCAAAGAAAACACAGCAGGAACAGCCAAAGGTAAGAGGAGAAACAGAGGAATTCCAAAGGCTCAGTGAAGAAAATTTTTTAAGGAGAAGAAAGTGTCTCAGTGTGTCATTTCATTTGCTGATGAGAAGTTGAGTAAAATGAGAACTGACCTTTGGATTTAGCAGTGGAGAGATCTTTGAGAACTTGACAACAGAGCATTTAAGATAAAGTGGTAGAGATACAAGACATTGCAGAGATAGTAAATGGTGACAGCAAGCAGATTTCCTTTTGCTGCAAAGACGCAGGGGAATGGAACAACAGCAGGCAAGAGATGTGGGGGTTAGTTATTCTGTTTAAATATTTATACACTAATACAGAAATGGTCCAGTGATGAGAAAATATCAACGCTGGAGAGTGACAACTGTGGGCATCACAGTTGCCTGATTTCAAGCTTTATTACAAAGCTGTGATCACCAAGGATATCTATGCTTATCCATAGATAGATAAGCAAGGGGAATGGGAAGGCACAGATACAGATAGCTTGGTATGTTTGTTGTTAGATGGATATAGAATTTCTTTTCCAGGGGCACCTGGGGGCTCATTCGGTTGAGCATCTGACTCAATTTCAGCTCGGGTCATGATCTCAGGGTCCTGGGTCCGGGCCCTGCGTGGGGTTTTGCACTCAGTGTGGAATCTGCTTGAGAATCTCTCTCACAATAAATAATCTTAAAAAAAAATAAGAAGAACTTCTTTTACGATTGTTCCTTGTTTAATAAAATAAGAAGTTGAGAGTGAAGACAGGGAGAGGGGTGCTGGTGGTTTGAGAAAAGAAGGATAAAAACCATCCAGGAATGCTACATCCCAGCCCAGCCCTATGACTTCCCACATGAATGATTATTGTATCTGTCTCCTGACTTCCATCCTTGCGTCCTCCAATCTTTTCTCTACACAGTCACCAAAGTGATTTTTTTAAAACTTAAATCCAATTATGTAAACCTCCAATATCATCCCATTCAGAATAAAATCCAAAGTTCATGCCTATCAAGTCTTCCATGATGTAGCTTCTTACTTCCTGTTGTCCCCCCCTACTTGCTTTGTTCTAGCTGCCAGACTTCCTTGCCATTTCTTGGTTTCCTCAGGCTTAGAACACTTTCTCCCATTTCCTCACTTCCTTTGTGACTTTACTTAAAAGTAACTTTCTCAGAGTGGAGGCCCTGACCATCCTTTCTAAAACGACTCCTATCTGTGTCACCCTATAGTGCTTGGCTTTTGTTCTTAGCACTTAATACCATCTGTGGCAGAGACATTTACAGCTCATTGAATATTCTGGCAATTGGGTAAGGCCATACGACTAGCTCTAGCCAATGGGTTGTGAACAGAATGTATATACACTTCTAGACAAAGTAATTGGAAAGTCAATGAGAAATCCTCTAGCCCTCTCTCCCCTGCTGCAGCAATCTAAGAGAATACAATGTTGCACTGGCAAAACCATACAATGGAATTAGCCCGAATCAGCCTTAATTGCCTCATCAAGTAGCTACCCTGAGAAGTTGCCTGGCTCACTGGATTTTGCATGGATGAGGAATAAGTTTTGTTGTGTTAAACCACTGAGCTTTGGGGGTTAATCTGTTACCACAGCAATATATAGAATCTGTTATGGTCTGAATTATGTCTCCCCCAAATTTATATGTTGAACCCGTAACCCTCAGTACCTCATACTATGACTGTATTGGAGATACAGTTAGAGTCAGCATTTAGTTAGGTTCTAAAAGGATACCTGGAGACCAACAATGAGGTGGTCCTGGCCAGCTCTCAGGGAAAGTCAGAGACCTGTCCTGGTGGCACTCCACAAGAAGCCAGATCAAACCAGACAGACCCAAGATTGAGGATGCCATGACAGGAAACCTCTGACCAAATTAGTAAGAAGAAGCAAGAAACTCAGTTTCTTGCCCCAAGTAATAACTATTCTGCTCCCTAGTTAACAACTATCTATAAAAGATAGAAACCCAGGAAGACACAAAAAGATGCAAAAACATTCCATGCTCATGGATTGGAAGAAAAAACACTGTTAAAATGTCGACGCTGTCTAGAGCAATCTATACTTTTAATGCCATCCTGATCAAAATACCATTGGCATTTTTCAAAGTGCTGGAACAAACAATCCTAAAAATTTTTTAAAGATTTTATTTATTTATTTGACAGGGAGAGACATAGCGAGAGAGGGAACACAAGCAGGAGAAGTGGGAGAGGGAGAAAGCAGGCTTCCTGCCCAGCAGGGAGCCTGATGCAGGGCTCTATCCCAGGACTCTGGGATTATGACCTGAGCTAAAGGCAGACAGTTAACGACTGAGCCACCCAGGTGCCCCCAATCCTAAAATTTGTATGCAACCAGAAAAGACCCCAAATCGCCAAGGAAATGTTGAAAAAGAAAAACAAAGCTGTGGGCATCACAGTTGCCTGATTTCAAGCTTTATTACAAAGCTGTGATCACCAAGACAGCATGGTATTGATACAAAAACAGACACATAGACCAATGAAACAGAACAGAGAGCACAGATATGGACCCTCAACTCTATGGTCAAATAATCTTTGACAAAGCAGGAAAAAATATCCAGTGGAAAAAAGATAGTCTCTTCAATAAATGGTGCTGGGAAAACTGGACAGCTACATACAGAAGAATGAAACTGGACCATTCTCTTACACCATACACAAAGGTAAACTCAAAATGGATGAAAGACCTCAATGTGAGACAGGAATCCATCCAAATCCTGCAGGAGAACATAGGCAGTAACCTCTTCAACATAGGCCACAGAAAATTCTTTCGAGACATGTCTCCAAAGGCAAGGGAAACAAAAGCAAAAATGAACTTTTGGGACTTAAGATAAAAAGCTTTTGCACAGCAAAGGAAACAGTCAACAAAACAAAGAGGCAACCCACAGAATGGAGAACATATTTGCAAATGACACTACAAAAGGGCTGATATCCAAGATCTATAAAGAACTTCTCAAACTCAACACCCAAAAAACAGATAATCAAGTCAAAAAATGGGCAGAAGACATGAACAGACACTTCTCCAATGAAGACATTCAAATGGCTAGCAGACACATGAAAAAACGTTCATTATCATTAGCCATCAGGGAAATTCAAAACAAATCCACATTGAGATACACATTGAGATACCACCTTACACCAGTTAGAATGGCAAAAATTAACAAGGCAAGAAAAAACAAATGTTGGAGAAGATGTGGAGAAAGGGGAACCCTCTTACGCTGTTGGTGGGAATACAAGTTGGCATAGCCACTTTGGAAAGCAGTGTGGAGATTCCTCAAAAAATTAAAAATAGAGCTACCCTATGACCCTGCAATTGCACTACTGGGTATTTACCCCAAAGTACAGATGTAGTGAAAAGAAGGGCCATATGTACACCAATGTTCATAGCAGCAATGTCCACAATAGCCAAACTGTGCAAAGAGCCGAGATGCCCTTCAACAGATGAATCAATAAAGAAGATGTGGTCCATATATACAATGGAATATTATTCAGCCATCAGAAAGGATGAATACCCAACTTTTGCATCAACATGGATGGGACTGGAGATTATGCTGAGTGAAATAAGTCAAGCAGAGAAAGTCAATTGTCATATGGTTTCACTTACTTGTGGAACATAAGGAATAACACGGAGGACATTAGGAGAAGGAAAGGAAAAGTGAAGGGGGTGGAAATTGGAGGGGGAGATGAACCATGAGAGACTGTGAACTCTGAAAAACAAACTGAAGGTTTTAGAGAGCAGGGGGTGGGGGATGGGTGAGCCTGGTGGTGGGTATTAAGGAGGGTACGTATTGCATGGAGCACTGGATGTTATATGCAAACAATGATTCATGGAACACTACATCAAAAACTAATGATGTACTGTATGGTTACTAACATAACACAATAAAAAATTGATAATAATATTTTAAAAAAAAAGAAAGAAACCCAACCTAAACCCCAGGGCACATAGCTTTCTCTCTTTCTATGTCTCTCTTGCTCCTCCAATCTTGAGAGGGTACTTTTCACTTTAATAAACTTTCCCACTTCTACTACTCATCTGCTATGCTGTATGTCTGTCCCAAATTCCTTCTCCTAATGAGACTAAGAACTTTCAGTGACTCCTTCAGGTCTGGCTGAATTGAGGCCCCAATGTACAATAGGGCATTTGAGGAGGTGGTTATGGCAAAACGGGGTCAATAGGGTGGGCCCTGATCCATTAAGATTGGTGTCCACATAAAAGTAGAACAGAGCTGCACATGGAGGAAAGACCATGTGAAGACACAGGGAGAAGTAACTATCTGCAAATCAATGGCATTCTTCTCAGAAGAAACCAACTCTGCCAACTCCTAGATCTCTGACTTCTAGCCTCCAGAATTGCAAGAAAATAAATCTGTTGTGCAAGCTGCCCAGTCTATGATACTTTGTTACGGTAGCCTTCGTAACTGAATACAGCATCCTAACACACCAATATTCCATCTGGCATATTTATTTTTATATTTATTTTTTCCTCTAGAATGTAAGCACGCAATGAAAACAGGGATATTGTTTAGTAAAACACGACATCTGTTGCACTAACAATAGTGCATGACACTAATAGATGCTCATTATTTATTGAATAACTGAATACTGTATTTAAATGAAATTTTTAAAAAGATTTATTTATTTGAGAGAGAGAGAAAGAGAGGGGAAGGTAGAGGGGGAGGGAGAATTTCAAGCAGACTCCCCACTGAGTTTGGAGCCCAAGGCAGGTCTCAATCTCATGACCCTGAGGATCATGACCTAAGCCAAAACCAAAAGTCAAGATGCCCAACCAACTGAACCACCCAGGTGCCCCTTAAATAAAATTTTTTTCATGGAAAATCTTTTTGGGGCACCCAGGTGGCTCAGTCAATTAAATGTCTACCTTTGGGTCAAGTCATGATTCCAGTGTCCTGGGATTGAATCCCATGTCAGGCTCCCTGCTCATAGGGGAGTCTGCTTCTCCTTCTTTCCCCCTCCCCCCAACTCATGCTCTCACTCTCTCTCAAATAAATAAATAAAATCTTTAAAAAAAAAAGAACAGTACTATTCTCTGGTAAACTATAGCTTTGACTGTGTTGTGCAAATTTTAATAAATGCTATTTATAAATGTTGGTATAAAATAGTATATTCTAGAATTTTTCATCTTCAATTATTGTTACACATTTTATGGACAGCATTTTACAACACAGTAATTCTAAGAATATAGTGTTTAAAATCTCTTCTTATATTTTCCATGCATTTTCATGCTCCCAAGTGAATTTTTTTCTTATGATTTAAGATCTTCAATATTTTTAAAACTAGACATTACCACATACAGCTAGAAAATACTGAGTGACAAAAGATCTTTAAAACTTTATGTGAAATTCCTTTCCTGATTACCAATAAATGTGGTATAAGATTTTTTAAAAAAAGATCCTAGGATATCTGTTTATTGATAACTCTGCCCATGTATGTTTTAGTAAATGGTGATGCTCCCATTCAAGGCATCCATTAACCTAATTTTCTAATGGAGGAAGAAGTAAAAGATACTTACCACTTTCTGTGGAGTAGTCAGCAACATAAGACCAAAATTAATAGCAATATAAGAAATTCAAAAACAGTAAGATTTTTTGGTTTATATTTCATGTATGGTGCTGAGGTTCCAACTTTATAAAGTAAAGCTATCTGCTTTCCAAATTCCCAAAATGAACACGCTCCCCCCATCTTACTATACAAACCAGTACCCTTTGATGTCTTTATTTTTTTTTTAAAGATTTTATTTATTTATTTCACAGAGGGAGAGAGATCACAAGGAGGCAGAGAGGCAGGCAGAGAGAGAGGGGGAAGCAGGCTCCCCGCTGAGCAGGGAGCCCGATGCGGGCCTCGATCCCAGGACCCTGAGATCATGACCTGAGCCGAAAGCAGAGGCTTTAACCCACTGAGCCACCCAGGCGCCCCTTTGATTTCTTTAGAAAAAGGAAGGGTTAAAGGGCTGTTGATTATAGAAGAATAACTTTGATTTGGGACCTTCCATACACACAAATCATACTGAGTGGCCAGACACTCATTTTATGGGACAGTTTAAATATTACACAGTAGTTAGTAAGTAAGTAAATAAGTAAGTAAATAAATAAATAAATAAATAAATAAATAAATAAATAAATAAATAAATAAAACACAGTAGCCAAATCAGTTTGCTCCATACATAAGCCCTTTGGAAGGGAAAAAACCCAACACCCATAAAACTATTTCACTTGATAGGATGTGTATCAACAATAAATGCCTTAAACTTTCACCAACAAGGTGTCGTTTGGTTTTTAAAATGATAAAGTCATACATATTAAAAGCAAATATAGTTGAAATTGTGACTCAGTTATAAATTTGGACCTATTAAACCGTGCAGGGGGAAGGGTTAGTAAACCAATGTGCTTTGAATTTGTTCAAGTACTGATATTTCTGTATACAAAAATTCAGCATAAATAACAGCTATCGTGAGAAGTGAAAAAAGATTTCCCCAGGAATTAAAATATTAAAACTAATTTTAAACACATAAAGTAGTATTAGTATTCCACACAGCATAAAATTTGACAAAGTTTACACAACCAAGCTGACCATGTGTGAAAATGCAAAGCGGGTATTAAAACTATGTCTAATATTTAAAACCAGTTTGTAACTGGGAGAACATCTAAATCCTTAATTAAAAAACACAAATGAAGTGAAGGCTTTAAACTGGTACACACTGTTGATACCTGTATTTCAAGTTTGGAAATGCATATTTGCAAGCAGCAATACAGAAGTATTCACAAAGAATGCATAATCTCCGAAAATTATGAAACATACCTGCTACCAGTACATTTATAAATACAAAACTGACTACCATATTGTGACTTCAGTGTGGTGAGAGAAGTTCATTTTCAAAACAGATAAAATTCGGTCTTTAGGTATGAATGGTATGAATGAAAGTCTTTTTTTTTAATTTTTAAGTTATTTGGGATCCTTATGCATGAAAAACCTCAGATGGATGGGTCCACAAAGGAACCAGGGTTGTCTTACGAAGCATCCAGTTATGCCAGAGCTGGGCATGCCTCAAGGTCATCTACATTTGGAGCTGAAGTAGTTGACTTCTCATTACTTTTGTCTTGGTCTGGATGTCCACCATGACCACCACCAGCTCATCCTCCCTGCCACCACTTCCTGGGCAGCTAAGGTCTCCAAAACTGATGTCTAGCTGAGACTCAGTATCATGAAATAAGTTAAAGAAGTTAAGCATAGAAAGTCAATTATCATATGGTTTCAGTTATTTGTGGAACATAAGCAATAGCATAGAGGACATTAGGAGAAGGAAGGGGAAAACGAAGGAGGGGAAATCAGAGAGGAAGACGAACCATGAGAGAATACAGATTCCGGGAAACAAATTGAGGTTTTTAGAGGGGAAGGGTTAGGGGATGAGTATTAAGGAGGGCATGTATTGCATGGGGCACTGGGTGTTATACACAAACAATGAATCGTGGAACACTACATCAAAGACTAATGATGTATTATATAGTGACTAACACAACACAATAAAAAAAGAGAGAGAGAGCGCTTGGGGGAGGGGCAGAGGAAGGAATGAGAGTCACAAGCAGACTCTGCCTCCCAATGCAAGGCTGGATCCCACAATCCTGAGATCAGGACCTGAGCTGAAACCAAGAGCCAGGTGCTTAATTGACTGTGACACCCAGGAGCTCCTGCTTTAAATTTTTAAATCAACCTAAATACAAGGCAGAAAAGGCAATAATATCACTTAATGTTGATAGATCACTAAAAAGACTTAGTACATTCTTAAAATTTTTTCAATCAGTCAACAAATATTAAGAGCTTCTCTGCAATGCTTGGGAACAAGGATGGATGGATGGACAGGAGGGCAATTGCTACTGTGATGGACCTGCCATCTTATGCAATTCAAAGGATCACAGAAACATCAAAATAATACTATGGTACATTCCATGAAAGAAAAGTATATGGTAGGAAGAGGAAGGGTACTGACTTAGACAAGGATACATCAGGGAAGGCTTCCTTCAGGAAGTAATGATGGAGTAAGCATCTGAAAAACCACTGGGTATTAAGGAGAAAGAAACAGGCTGGGAAAACTAAAAGAAAGTCAACGTGAGCGAATTCCAGAAAGCCGAGGGAAACAGTGCAATGTGAGACTGGAGAAACTGGTAGGGGCTAGATCACAGGGACCTTACTAGGAAGAAGGAGTAAGGATGTGGGTCTTTATTCTAAGAACATAAGAAGTCACTAATATATTGCAGGCACTGATGTGCTCAATTTTTTGGTTCTCAAGATCACTACAAGTGTAGAAAATGGGGTTATATAAAGGACACAGAAGGAACTCAAGAATCCCTGTTAGGAAGCTTAAGCAGTTACAATAACTCAGTTGAAAGCTATGGAGATATGGACTAGAATAACTGCAGAGGAGTGGGTGAGTTTGAAATAAATATTCTTACTATAAAGAATTGACCAGTATGGACTAAATGTGTGTGTGTCCTTCGAATTCTTATGTTAATCCCTAACCTGGTATGGCTGTTTGTGGAGTAAGGAAGTAATTGAGATGAAGTGAGATCATAAGGGTAGGGCCCTGGTCCCATAGGATTAGTGTTCTTATAGGAAGAGACATCGGAGAGCTCATGTGTGCACACACTGAGGAAAGGCCATGAGGACACAATGAGAAGTCAGCTCTCTGAAAGCCAGGATGAGAGATCTCAACCAGAAAACCACCCTCCTGGACCTTGATCTGGGACTGCTAGCCTCCAGAACCCCATGAGAAAATTAATTTCTGTTGTTTAAGCCACCCAGTCTATGCTATTTTGTTGCAGCAGCCTCAGCACACTAATATACTAATAAAAATTGGGGAGTATGGAGGTAACATGTTATCAGGCTAAATTCCTGATATGTAATAATGGGGTGTCGAAAAATAATGTCTAAATATATTGGCTAATGTTATGATAGTAACTACCAGAAAAACTAAAACAGAAATTTTTTTAAAGAGATGGAGGGAGAGGGCTGTCCATGGTGAAATTTCTACTTTCATTTTTTATCCTTATGAAGTTTTTCTAAAATCATATATTCACTTTCATTAACCATTTTTAAAGTTTAACATAATTTTCAAAGAAAGATGAGATACCTTTGTTCCTAAATTTCATTCACATACACTTTTATGATTTGTTATACGTACTTTTGCTTATCAATTTTCAATCAACTTTTTTTATCTTTATCAATTCATTTTACTTTCAACTTAAGCTACATAAGAGTTATTTCATGATAAACATTAAAAGTATATAATTATTTTTTAAAAGTTCATCCGTGTGTCACTTAAAATATTATGTTTCAAGAGTTCCTTGGGACACCTGGGTGGCTCAGTCAGTTAAGCATCTGCCTTTGGCTCAGGTCATGATCCCAGGATCCTGGGATTGAGCCCCACATCGGGCTCCCTGCTTGGCAGGAAGCCTCCTTCTACCTCTCTTACTCCCCCTGCTTGTGTTCCCTCTCTCGCTGTGTCTCTCTCTGTCAANAAATTTTTAAAAAAAAAAAGGGGGGGGGGTGCCTGGGTGGCTCAGTTGGTTAAGCTCAGGGCATGATCCTGGAGTCTCAGGATCGAGTCCCACATCGGGCTCCCTGCTCAGAAGGGAGACTGCTTCTCCCTCTGACCGCCCTCCTCAGGCGCTCTCTCTCTCTCTCTCTCTCTCTCTCTCTCTCTCTCTCTCTCTCTCTCTCTCTCTCTCTCTCAAATAAATAAATAAAATCTTTTTTAAAAATCTGATGTTTCAAGATAGGTATAGGGTTCATACTTTGGAAAACACCACTAGAAAAGACATTGGATTCCCTATCCTGATGCTTAAACCACATTAAAGATATACCAGGAAATCAATTCCCATATTCTCTGTTATAATTAAATCTTTCCACAAGTGGTAACACAGATAAAATTTTTAAAAAACTGAGTATATAGTTGAAATTCTCATGTTAGAATGATTAAAATACACTAAACTTAACTTGAAAAATATTTCACAAAGCTAAAAGTTGAACATTTTAACTTTTAATTTTGCTAAAACCAAATACTTACTGTTTAAAAATGCAGAGGGGGTTCCTGGGTGGCTCAGTTGGTTAAGTATTCAAATCTTGACTTCAGCTCAGGTCATAATCTCAGGGTCAAGACTGCTCTGTGTAGGGCTCCGGGCTGGGTGTGGAGCCTGCTTGAAATTCTCTCTCCCTCTGCCCCCCCCAAAAATAAAATAAAATCCAGAAACTGAATTTGATCACATAAAATTAGTTTAGTTATATAAAACAATGTAAACACCTTCATTTTTTATCACGGTTAAGCTGTCCCATATAATTAATTTATTAACTAATGTTTAGTCAGTGCCTACAGGCAAAGCACTCTGATAATTACTGGGGTTGCAAAGACAGATCTGAGATCGGTAAAATTATGATCACCTCCCTATAAGAATTTAAAGCATAAAGAAATGCTTTCTTTGAATTTGACTGGTTTCTCTCTCAGTGACTTAAAAACTAGTACAGGAAGGATAAAAAACTCACCTTTAACCATAATCTTTGATAAACTTAAAACAAGACTTATTTCTACATTGTCTTAGTTTAAAAAGCATAGTGCACCAAACACTTATCAAAACCTAACCATTCATATTTATTATAGAATAAATACGTTTTGGTCCATTTTCTAGAAGCCTATCCATGCAATAGATTTTAAATGTCTAAAGCACATGTTGTCTTGATAAGGGGGGGAAGAGGAGAACTGAACTACTCAACACAAATGTAAATATTTTCATTAGTTTGTATAGCTCCCCTTAAAAAGTATGCCATCAACCCCTTATTGTATCACTCCTCCACTAGTATCTTTCCCACTTGTAAATAAAAAACCTCCTTCCTGATCAGAAGCATCTTGAGATGGCTTCAGAAAGATGAAGGCTCTTTATCCATTTAACCTTCAATACCTTTTAGGAAGTAGAAGGAAGAGTAGCAGAACTCTCCAGTTCATTCACCCCTCTGTGTAGAAAGAGACCCTGCAGAGCACCTAAATTAGCCTTCTGGTACCACTGCAGATCCAATCTGGATTGGGCAAGAGTTGCAAAGTCTATCTGGGTTGCCTGCCACCTGTTTACCAGGGTTCAGGATCTCATTCAACTAAGCTTTCATGAAGCGTATACTTATACTGGTTATATTGGTTACATCTGGGGAGCAGGGCCTTTATACCCTAAAAGAAAACCTTTATACTGATAGTCATTTTTTCCAAGTAGAATAAATTACTGATTTTTTTAATGAAATGGTTGAGGGTATTATCCTAAGCAAAATAAGTCAGTCAGAGAAAGATAAATACTATGATTTCCCTCATATGTCAAATTTAAGAAACAAAACAGATGAACATAGGGGAAGGGAAGGAAAAATAAAATAAGATAAAAACTGAGAGGGAGGCAAACCATAAGAGATGCTTACCTATAGGAAACAGAGTTGCTGGAGGAGAGGTCCATGGGGGGGATGGGGTCATTGGGTGATGGGCATTAAGGAGGGCACATGATGTGGTGAGCACTGGGTATTACATGCAACTGATGATCACTAAATTTTACCTCTGAAACTACTAATATAGTATATGTTAATGAAATTGAATGTAAATTCAAAAAATTTTAAAAATTATAAAAGAAAATTATAAATGATCAAATAACCAAACTCATAGTGAAAATGAATATTTATTTGAATTTCTCCTGGTAATAGCACTCAACATATAAGAAAAACAAATCAAGCTGTGAGATTTTGCTTTAAATGTAGCCATTTTTCAAAAGTGAAAAGTTGGATTCCATATTTAATGGCAACAACTGAGCCCCCTTGTATTGTAAAACTACCATTCAAAAAGTAGTATTTTAAGAAATATGTAGTATGATTAACATGATGTGTTTTATAGAATGGATACATATCTGAATGCCAATCTGAATATGGAAGAAATATATATGTGTTAAAATCATACTGGGAAACAAAATGTTCTTTTTTATAAAAAGTAGCTTGAAGTAAAAAGGATCTTGCTAGTAAACTCAATAAATTTTCACACATGGGATTTTTTTAAAAAACAAATCCCTACCCCCCCACCCTCACCCCTCAAAAAAGTGGTGGATTTGACTAGAGCCGCTGCACGACGGCACATTTCTGTACAACTTGGAAGCTGGTTACATGGTCAGTGATAACTTCCTAAAGTGCATCTTTTGAAGACTTGTCTATTGAATTGCAATATCAAATAGAAAATAGTTAACACAAGACATGCAATAACAAAGCTAAATCATTATAAAGTTTTTAAAACTACTTTTAAAACTTCTGACTTCGCCAAAGGATAAAGATGTCAAATACAGTAGTATTCTTTCTCCAACAGTATGCATTGTACAGTTTTGTCATTTGGCAAATCTTTGGAGTCGAACAAAAATAATGCAGTCTGAACAATATTTCTTCTGTCATTGTAATACAATTCCTAGGCGCAGAGCAAGAGCTAGATTTTTGGAAGTTTGGGTGCGTTAACCACAGGATTTGCCTCCTGTAAGTATCTCCTCCCTGCACTCTTGTAATCATAGGTGCAGCCATGAGTTTCTGCATAGCGATGAGATGCACAGAAGTTGTTTCCACATCTAAAGCACAAAAAAAGGTTCATGTGAATAGTCACATTTCTATAGAGGCTCATCTCTTTGGAAGATCAGAGCTTGACTTCAGGTAAGAGCTCTCTGGTTCTCTTAGCAATTTTCAGCACTGACATTTCCCTTGTGCTCATAAACCAGCACAAGTTCCCCAAAAAGAAAAAGTTAACTTTCCATGAATATGAGAGTTTGTAATAAAGAATCTATTATGGAATAAAACAGGATACAGATCTTTATGAAGCAGTAAAATTGAAAAGGCTGATAAATATGACTATCATTTATCTTATACCTAGTAAACCTGGGAGAACTGAATTTGTGAGAAATTCAGTCTCAAAAGAAATTCACATAAAACTTAATTATGAAAGGACTTTTTAACTATTACTACCAAACACGATGAACTGTTTCTATTCGAATAAAATGTACTCTATGAAGCAGCAGTTAATTCTAATGCCTGCACTCAAACTAAGGACAGATACCGTCCTCAAAGCATATTAATCAATGCTAATGAAAGAGATAATTATGAAAAAATTCATTATTTTTTGTGAATGTATTAGTCCTCTGTTTTCAAATTAAACTGCACCATATAATAGTTAAATTAACAGGACAATAAATTTAGTACCTTTTGTGTTCAATTTAAAATAGAATCTTGGGGGGTCGTGGGGGGTAGGGAGGGAAAAATAATGAAACAAGATGGGATAGGGAAGGAGACAAACCGTAAGAGACTCCTAATCTCACAAAACAAACTGAGGGTTACTGGGGGTGGGAGGGTAGGGATAGGGTGGATGGGTTATGGACATTGGGGAGGGTTTGTGCTATGGTGAGTGCTGTGAAAGGTGTAAGTCTGATGATTCACAGACCTGTACCCCTGGGGCAAATTAAAAAAAAAACAGTACCTTCTAAGATGAAAATACATATCTGCTAAATTTTATCATAAGAAACATATGATGTAAGCCTGATGACTCACAGACCTGTACCCCTTGGGCAAATAATAAAAATAAAATTAAAAAAAAAAAGAAACATATGAAAACAAAGCTAAGAAAATGCAGGTGACATGACAAGGCCATTTTTTTATATCAGAACCTTTGGAATGCAGCTAAAGGAGTTCTCAGAGGAAAAGTCACACCCTCAACAAGAATTAAGCATCTTATTCAAATTGCTAGTTCATTTTAAAGGAGGAAAATTATATAACTAATACATAAATAAAAGAGCTTATTCTTTGAAATGAAATGAAATAAAAGAGACAACGAATTAACTTACACGAATAAGAAATGACAAGGGGAAAATAATCACAGATATAAAGACAGTGAAAAAACAGAGTATTTTGTGCTCATGGTGGTGGTTGGAGTAGGGGTAATGAATGTAGAGAAGGCTGAAATAAGTTTTTTGGGTGTGGGCGCCTGGGTGGCTCAGTGGGTTAAGGCCTTTGCCTTCGGCTCAGGTCATGGTCTCAGGGTCCTGGGATCAAGTCCCGCATCCAGCTCAGCAGGGAGCCTGCTTCCTCCTCTCTCTGCCTGCCTCTCTGCCTACTTGTGAGCTCTGTGTCAAATAAATAAATAAAATCTTTTAAAAAAAGTTTTTTGGGTGACTGAAATGTCTTCTGTCATGATTGTGGTAGTGGTTATGTGGGTGTATATATTTGTCAAAATCCATCATTAAAATAGGTGCACTTTCTTGTAAAATAAATAAATAAATAAATAAATAAATAAAATAGAATCTTGGAGGATGGGTTCTTCCAAGTTGTATTAAAAAAACCAACCAAGCATTATCTATCATAAGACAAAGAAAGTACATTCTCCCATTGATTTAAATCTCCTAACTTGAAGGACAGGAGAGGATTTCATGATTTATAAACTCAGGAGCTGTCTACTTAATCTTTAACCAATTAAGAGTTCAACTGAGGACCACTATTTGAACATCCTCTTAATGATATTAATGAATAGCCAATTTAAAGAATGTTTTATACTGTATCTCCATGCTGGGTCACCACAAAGAAAGCATCTCAGCTTTTCCAGTCAGCCAACCTGCCTGCATTCGTAGCTAGTAGCCAGTCCAGTTTTCTTCCCACAAAGGAAACAATGCTTTGTTGCTTTCTTCTTTGTTTGAACAGGGGCATTCACAGGTGGGAGGTGATGAGTACATTCTCCTGTTTAAAGAAAGGATACCCTGATTAATACAGGCACAGTATTTTTTTTAAAGATTTTATTTATTTATTTGACACAGAGAGAGAGAGAGATCACAAGTAGGCAGAGAGGCAGGCAGAGAGGAGGAAGCAGGCTCCCCACTGAGCGGGGAGTCCGATGGGTGGGCTTCGATCCCAGGATCCTGAGATCCTGACCTGAGCCGAAGGCAGAGGCTTAACCCAGTGAGCCACCCAAGCACCCACAGGCACAGTATTTTAAATGTGAAATAATATTAAGCAAAACATGAAACACAGGGCGCCCGGGTGGCTCAGTGGGTTAAGCCTCTGCCTTCGGCTCAGGTCATGATCTCAGGGTCCTGGGATCGAACCCCACATTGGGCTCTCTGCTCAACGGGGAGCCTGCTTCCCCCCTCTCTCTGCCTGCCTCTCTGCCTACTTGTGATCTCTCTCTCTCTCTGTCAAATAAATAAAATCTTTAAAAAAACAAAAACAAAAACATGAAACACTGACTGAGACTTACATTTTCAGGACTACTGTACACACTGGCACTTTTCTGCTTACTTCCAAGGGCAATCAGTAATTGTAAAGTACATCAAACTTTGACAGAGAAGCAAAAAAAAATGTGTGGGTCAAAGTCATCTTAATGAGGCCTCTGAGAGGAACAATGTAATGTATAACACAAACACCCTATTCTTTTACACCAAGAAGGAGCACCAGAGTATCATGAAACTGGTCTTTTAGTCCTGGTTACACCACTGAAATTACATTCATCAAACCACAAGTTAATTTTTTTTTAAGATTTTAGTTATTCATTTGCAAGAGAGAGACAGAGAGAGTACAAGCAGAGAGAGAGGCAAAGAGAGAGGGAGAAGCAGGCTCCCCGGACTCCCCAGACTCCCCACTGAGCTGGGAGGCCAATATGGGGCTTGATCCCAGGACCTGGAGACCATGACTTGAGCTGAAGGCAGATGTTTAACCATCTAAGCCACCCAGGCACCCCTATTTATTCTTTCAAAACTTCAATTTATTCATTTTTAAGACAACATAACATTTATTTTTCTCCCTTAGGTTTCTAAGTGTTTTAAGGTCAACTCAGTTCTCACTTACAAGCATTCTGAAAATTTTAATGTTATAATTATATTAAATATCCCATAATCAACAGTGATTAATATGGTGTACTGCTCAATTTCACAGTACTACTACCTTTCCAAAAAATATCTACTAAATTTTGTACTATTGTAACAACTTGATTTTTTATCTTAAAAAAAAAAAACCACTTGCATCAACATGGATGGAACTGGAGAGGATTATGGTAAGTGAAATAAGTCAAGCAGAGACAGACAATTATCACATGGTTTCACTCATATGTAGAACATAAGGAATAGTGCAGACGACCACAGGGAAAGGGAGGGAAAACTGAGTGGGAAGAAATCAGAGAGGGAGAGAGACACTGTACTCTGGGAAACAAACTGAGGGTTACAGAAGGGACGGGGGTGGGGGAATGGGGTAACAGGGTGATAGGTATTGAGGAGGGCACGTGTGGTGATGCACACTGGGTGTTATATGCAACTAATGAGCCACTGAACACTACTGAACACTAATGATGTACTACTGTATGTTGACTAGGTGAACATAATAAAAAAAAGCACATCTGTTATTACATAAGAAATAATTAAATCAGGGGTGCCTGGGTGGCTCAGTTGGTTAAGCATCTGCCTTTGACTCAGGTCATGATCTCAGGATCCTGGGACTGAGCCCCACATCAGGATCCCTGCTCAGTGCGGAGTCTGCTTCAGATTTTTTTCTCCCTCCCCTCTGCCCCACTCTGCTCGTGCTCTCGCTCTCTCCAAAAAAAATAAATAAAACCTTTAAAAATAAATAAATAAAAAGAAAAGAAAAATAAATAATTAAATCAATTTATTTAATTACTAAGTGAAATACTCTTAGAACTGAGCAAAATTCCAACAAATCTGACTCAAGCAGACAGGCTCAAAGTCACTGCCCACAATTGTTAACAATAACAGCACAAGCACACTGTGCCTGGATGCACTAAAAGGCCAAGAAGCAAGAGGCAAACACAGAAAACAAAAACAAGGGGGAAAGAATGAGAAGAAAAGCGACAGAGTCTCAATGGTACTGGTACCTATTCACTACTGAAAAAGGTTTGGGAGGCCTGGGCTTAATGTTTATATGGCAAATAAAAGTCTGTAAAAATCCTTTAAGGGTTCAAAAAATTGGAATTACAATGAATTGGTGCTATACGTTTTGTCAGCCAGATTCGGGGCTGGATATTTCAACCCAGTAAAAGTATGTCAGCTTTATTACCAGTCTGAAATACTTTCCTAGATCTTGCCTAAAACTGTAAACAAAATTGGAAATTAACTGAATGACTCCTAATGGTAGAAACAAAACTGAAAACTAAGTGAATGACTCCCAATGGTGCCTGGCTGCTAACTCAGTTAATAAGCACTTTTTTTTCAAGTGCACTGAAGAGTTATCAAGAACAAGGTGATGGGGTACTTTCCAAGTCTTAAAAAATGAAAATAAGATAAGCATTTGCAAAGGACACACAGGAAAGGCATATAGCACCAGATATCCTCTGGAGACTCATCTAGTTGCAATTATCTTTGAAATTCAGGTTTACAATATTCTTCGCCAATGGAATAACCCGTTGATAATAATTTAGTTCAGTATAGTCATATTTTCTTTTCTTTCCTTGGAATTGCTTCACTTAATGTTTCCCAAACTTTTTTCATTGAAGAACTTTTGTGAATGTGCAATAACATACAACACAGTAGTGACAAGAATGAGTTGGCAGGAACACAAATGCAGTCTTCTTCTATGACAGTGGTTTCCATACATGCTTCTATCCTTTTATATACATAAAACTTTTAAAATAAATCTTTTATTTTTTTAAAGATTTTATTTATTTTTCAAAGAGAGAGAGAGCACAAGCAGGGGGAGCGGCAGGCAGAGGGAAAAGCAGGGAGAAGTCCCTAATACAGGACTCGATCCCAGGACCCTGGGATCTTGACTTGAGCCAAAGGCAGACACTTAGTTGACTGAGCTACCCAGGCATCCCTAAATAAATCTTTTAAATAAAACCATTTATAAGTCATCTATTCCATGATTGGACCCATCACTAGTATACACGTTTCCTACTATTCTTTGCCACTCAGGATCTTATATGTCCAATATGATACCTTTCTAACTTCCAGAGTCATTTTCTGTCATTTGCCACATCATACCCACTCTCAGTGAAGCACCAGGGCCACTCATAGGTGCAATCTCTTCTAAAATGCTCTATTCCACCTTGTCAACCTAGTAAAACTCTACTCATCTTGTAAGAACATATCATCAATTATCAATTCCTCTCTGAAGCCTTCTCTCAAATGTGCATTGGACATATGAATAAAGAAAAAGCCAATAAAGTAATTCCAATGTGAAAAGTTGCTTTCAAAACAAGGTTAAAGTTATTTGGAATAACTCCCTTGTTTGGCATTTCCTAATCTAAGAATTTATCTAAGATAATGATCTATAAGAATTTACCCAACAGAAAACACAGCCAACAAAGTAGTAAGAGTAGTGTTCTGGATGCCAGTTTGGTAATCTCTGCCTAAAAATGATGACTACACAATGGGTAAGGTTTCCAAGGGAGACCCTCTAAGTTAAAAGTAAAGAAAACCAATGGAAGAACTTTAGCAAATCAATTAAATAAAACTTGTACCAAAACTCTCACAGACTCAAGGAAATTCAGGATGATACAGTTATTAATGAAAGGAAAAGACAGCAAGTTACACAGCTCTGTTCAGGTGATGATCACTGCAGGTAGCAGTTGATGGCCTGACTTAAATGAAATCAACCAAAAGAGTGTACACCTGGGGATAAGCAAAGGGGTGGTAAAACAAGTCAAAAAAGAAACTCAGGGTTTTGTTTTGGTTTGGTTTGGTTTTTAATTTATTTTTATTATTATTATTTGCCCCAGGGGTACAGGTCTGTGAATCATCAGGCTTACACCCCTCACAGCACTCACCATAGCACAAATGCTCCTCAATGTCCATAACCCATCCACCCTATCCCTACCCTCCCACCCCCCAGTAACCCTCAGAAACTCAGGTTTAAAAAATGAAACAAAACAAACATCTACAACAATATGATAGCCCAGAATAAAAAAAAAAAGAAGAAGAAATGAAAAAAAGAGAGAGAAACAAAGGAAAATAAAGAAAGAATTTCAAGAAGGAGGGCCACAACAATCAAACAAGATAAGGATACAGAAGTATCCACTGGATTTGAAACTGTGGACATCTTTGGTGACCTCAGCAACAGCAATTTCAGAGGAAGTGTGAGAAGAAAAGTGAAAAATCATCAAAGGCCAAATTAGAGTTAAACATAGATATATTACAGTAACAGTGTGGTACTGACATAAAGAAAGGCAATAAAGAACCCAGAAAGAAACCTTCACATATATATATAGGGTCAAATGATTTTTGACAAGAGTACCCATGACCATTCAATGGGGAAAGGATGGTCTTTTTAATGAATGGCACTGGAAAAACTAGATATACACATGAGAAAGGATAAAGTTGGACCCTTACGCATTACACCATATACAAAAATATATACATTAAAAAAGTTAATTCAAAATGTATCAAAGACCGACCTATAAGACCAAAAACTATAAAAAACGAAATAGAAAATATAGGGGGAAAGCTTCATGACAGTGGATTTGGCAACGATTTTTTATTTTATTTTTTAGATCTATTTGACACGGGGGGGGCGGGCAGAGAGAGCAAGAGAGAATGCACAGAAACAGGGGGAGTGGCAGGCAGAGAGAGAGGGTGAAGCAGGCTCCCCGCTGAGCAGAGAGCCCAAAGTGGGGCTCAGTCCCAGGACCCTGGGATCACGACCTGAGCCGAAGGCAGACATTCAACCGACTGAGCCACCCAGGCACCCCTAATTTGTCAATGAGTTATTGGATTCAACACCAAAGTAACAGGCACCAAAGGAAAAAAAAAAAAAGACAAACTGGACTTCATGAAAATTAAAAACTATTGTCCATCAAAAGGTACTGTTAGGGGCACCTGGGTGGCTCAGGTGGTTAAGCATCTGCCTTTGGCTCAGGTCATGATCCCAGGACCCCAGGATCAAGCCCCGCATCAGGCTCCATGCTCAGTAGGGAGTCTGTTTCTCCCTCTCTCTCTGCCCCTCACCCTGCTCATGCTCTCTCTTTCTCACTCTTTCTCTCAAATAATTAAAATCTTTTTTTAAATTTCTTTAAAGATTTTATTTATTTATTTGACACAGAGATCAGATCACAAGTAGGCAGAGAGGCAGGCAGAGAGAGAGAGAGGAGGAAGCAGGCTCCCGCTGAGCAGGGAGCCCGACGCAGGCCTCGATCCCAGGACCCTGAGATCATGACCTGAGCCAAAGGCAGAGGCTTTAACCCACTGAGCCACTCAGGCGCCCTAAATAAAATCTTAAAATAAGAAAAAAAAAAACACTGTCAGTAGAGTACAATGGCAACCTACACAATGGAAGAAAATATTTGCCAATCATATATCGGATAAGGGATCAGTATCCAGAATATACGGAGAATATCTAAAACTCAACAACAGCAACAACAAACCCAAAACAACCCAATTTAAAAATGGGCAAAATATTTGAACAGACATTTCTCCAAAGATGCACAAATAGCTAAGCTCAAAAATATATATATACCCAACATCACTAATCATCAGGGAAATGAAAACCAAAACCACAAGGACATACTTACCTCATACCTGTGAGGATGTCCATTATCAAAAAACATACGAACAAATAAACAAAACCCAGAAGATAACAAGTGTTGTTAAGAATGTGGATAAACCGGAAATTTTGCATACTGTTAGTAGTAATGTAAAATAGTGCAGCCACAATGGAAAACTGTATGGCAGTTCCTCAAAAAATTAAAAATGCAATTACCATATGAGCCAGCAATTCCACTTTTGAGTACGTACTCAAAAGAATTAAAAGGAGGGTCTCAAAGACATATTTGGGCATCCATGTTCATAACAGCCTTATTCACAAGAGCTAAAATGTGGGAGCAACACAGGTCTCCACTCAGAGATACATGGATAAGCAAAATGCTGTATATACATACAATGGAGTATTATTCGCCTTAAAATGTATGGAAATTCTAACACAAGCTACAACACAGATGAACCTTGCTAAATAAAGTAAGACAGATACAAAAAGACAAACATTGTATGATTCCAATTATATGAGATACTTAGGGTAATTAAAATTACTGAGACAGAAAGTAGAATGGTGGCTACTAGAGACTGGGGTGAGGAGAGAATGAGGAGTTAGTGTTTAATGGACACAGAGTTTCAAGTTTTTCAAGATAAAAAGAGTTCTGGAGATGGACTGTCCAACAATGTGAATGTACTTAATGTCACTGAGTTATACGCTTAAAAATAGTCAAGACAGTAAATTTTATGTTATATATATATATATATATATATTTTTTTTTAAGATTTTATTTATTTATTTCACAGAAGGAGAGAGATCACAAGGAGGCAGAGAGGCAGACAAAGAGAGAGGGGGGGAAGCAAGCTCCCCGCTGAGCAGGGAGCCCGATGCGGGACTCGATACCAGGACCCTGAGATCATGACCTGAGCCTTTAACCCACTGAGCCACCCAGGCACCCTTATGTTATGTATATTTTACCACAATGCAAAACTGAAAAAAGTAGATATACTAAGACTTTAAAACTTTGGGCCTTACGCAGCAGTGAAAAATAAACCTTAAGTATCTATTTAAAGGCATAATACTCATGTGATAACCATAATATATATTATATTGGTTGTCAGATCTGCTTTACATACTTTTATAAAGTATCCTTGAGAACTCTGGGGCTACAAAGGTGGTACATCTTTGGTAATGAGTTCCCATCCCTAGTCTGGGAAATAAACCACAAAAGATGAGATAGCAACGGCTGCCCTAGAAATAAGGACTGCCCAGTGTTTAAGGTGTTCCTGGAAGAAGGGAGTGCTGATGTTATAGCCACTTCTGCTACTGTGCTTTGGAAAGGACTGGTTCAAAGACTGCCCTTTCCTTTTATCCAGAAATAATCAGTTCATCAAAAGGAGATCTTACTATCATCCTTGATATTGGATCATGATGTTAAGAAACACCTCTCTAGGATACTTTCACAAAACCCACCCAGCAGCCCAGCATGGCTCTAGAGTGGCCAGTGACTGAGAGGGTTGGGAACTACACGTTAATTCTTCATTCTTCTTGTATTTTCACATAGACCATATCTTTTCCGAGGCAACATAGACCTCAATTTCAATTTTTGTTTTATTCTTCAAATATGTCCTACAGTCAGTTCTCATAATCATTTTCTTAAGTGGAACAAAATTTAGGGAGAGTTTATGCCGTACATACCACAAAAAAAGTTCTTCTTTTCTTATTTCTGAAAATACAACAGTATGCATAATGAAATGATTGTTAGGTTTATATTTTCAAAATTATCTGCAGCTTACCTACTCTTTTCCCTGCTGCTGTGTTATTTCCACTCATTCCAATACCACGGGCAGACTGTAATTAAAACACAAAACATCTACAGAGGTAAGTTAATGAAGTACAGAAGAAAAGATCACTAAACATGAAATACTTGTATTTTTCAAGGTTTTATTTAAATTCATGTTAGTTGACATATAGTGTATTATTAGTTTCAGGGGCAGAACTTAGTGAATCATCAGTTGCATATTAACACCCAGTGCTCATTACTTCAAGTGTCCCCCTTAGTGCCAGTCACCCAATTACCCCATCCTCCACCCATATCTCCCTCCAGCAACCCTAAGTTTGTTCCCTGTAGCTAAGAGGCTCTTGTGCTTGTATTTTATTATGGAAATGCCGTTGGGCTTTCATTTAATTAAGTTTTTAATTAAATTAACTTGGGATATGTTTCTCATATCCAGAAATACTGTACTTATTATTTTTCCTTAAGAGAATTAAATTTGATGGCATAAATAAAAGTTCTTATTTGGGAAAAATTAATAAAAATGTTCAACATTAAAAATATATCATAAATTGTTTACACGAAATTTTTCAAATTACAGTTCTCAATTTAGTACTAAAACATTTAAAATTCTACTGTCAAATATATATCCTACAAATTAGAAAAACATTAAAAGAAACTTATGAAAAGAATTCATCTTTATGCCTCCTTACTTATGTAAACAAAAAAGCAAATTTTACTATAAAGATAACAAGTAGAACACACTGAAAGGAAAATACTTACTAGAAAAAAATCTGTAGGTTCTAATCGGGGAGAATTTTTCTTAAGAGTTTCCTCCTGAAAATGCTGGAGGCTTGTAGACAGCCCAATTCCAGAGGTCCGAAGCCTGCCAGCTCCACGTGTGCTCTGTAAGCTATCTCTGCTTGCACTCCGGGCCAGCGAAGCAAGAAAACCTATATTATTTACACAACCAACAGGCTCTTTGGAAGCCTTGTTAGCCATTTCTGTGATATCCCGAGCCTCAACTTTAGAAATAATATCAGATCTTTTCCCGGGTGAATCAACTTTAACAGCTCGAAAGCGAGTAGTCCTAGAGAAAGAAGAATCAGTTATATTTCGAACATCCAATGACCGAAGCACATTTTGTGATGCAGAAGACTGGAGATTCCCAGACTCAAAACATTTGGACTGTCTCTGTGATTTCACCAGAGAATTATGGAGTGACATTGGTGTAGAAGAGCGAAGAGGTGACAAGAGTCTATTCTTGCGAGGACTTAATTCACGGTGGTTGAGAACTGTAGTTTCTACTGATTCACCGCTCAACATTCTTGCAACATGTTTAAGATGCTGCTCTGCAGCTTTCAACCCTTTATCATCATTAGTGAGTAAGAACTCTGGATTTACCTTCTGTGTGACTTCTAAGCCACTGCTCTGTTCATCGGTGTCTCCTTCTGTAAATGTAGCAAATGAACCCACTTCAGGCAGAAGTGATTCTTCAGGTACACATTCTTCTGAAGTTGAAAATAAAACAGTGTCATCTTCACTATTAGATGACAAATTTCCTGAAAAGCATTTTGTTCGCCTAGGCAGGGACGATCCAAGATGGAGAACAGAATCAGCAAGCTCTTTGTCATTTTCCAACTCCGTATGGGGTATCTGAGGTGGTAGTTTGATGCTACTATTGGAATGAGACAGTGTGTTACTCTCCCAGTTATCATCTTCCTTAAGAAAATCGCTAGCAATAGCTGATATGGGTCTATCAGCAGGGGGCAGAGTTGCCAAACTTGAAAGTGCATTGCTGGAAGTTTCAGGTAGATATGCATTCCCAGGAGAAGGTAAACAAGACTGCCCAATGTGGGGGAGAACCCTTAACAATCTGTGGCGAGCAGCTGCTGTGGAACTACTAGAAGGTCGAGGAGCTATAGGTGGATGAGGTTTTACCTTGACAGCTTTCTTAGGCTAAAAAAAAGAGTGAATATATAATTTCTCACAGTCATTTTGTCTACCTATTAACAAAAACAAATGAAGGAAGAAAATGTTATTTACTGCAACACTGGCATTTTGATAACCCAATTAAAAATGTCTTAAAAGATTAAAATCTTAAGCTTATGACTGAGAAGAATTTTGCTCTCTTTCTCCATTGAGGATGATTTCTTGAGAATGTCAAAGAAAACGAATTTTTTTTATTTCCCTCAGTACTGATTATTTGTCAGAGTTTTGCTGAGAAGAAAACTCATTGATTATAGAAGATATGATATTACTGACCTATTTTAGATCCCCAACAATTCTTCCTGGTAAGATGAATAGGTGTTGACTACAGAGGCACTACAGAAGAGAGTTAACAGGTCTAAACTGCTATCCTTGCAAAGGCCTGTTTGCAAGGCTGGCCCTTGGCTAGCTTCTGGGAACTTATATGTCAAGAGGGTTCCCACCACCCTAACTGAAAAGTGCCTAACCTGTCTGTATAAGCAATATCGTTTATGCTAAATACCAGCTTTCCTTCCGGGAGTCTGGAATTTTGGCACATGCTGGGCAGAGGGTGTCTGTATCAATGGCCCCTAATAAAATCCCTGGGCACAGAGTCTTTAATAGACACTTTAATAGCACAGTTGTGCTGAGACAAGTCATTGATAGAGGAATAAAGCATGTCCCATGAGACTCTTCTGGGAAAGGATTCTGGGAAGCTTGTGCTTGGTTTCCTCTGGATTTGAATCATGAGCCTTTCCCCTTTGGTGATTTTACTTCATACCGTTTTGCTGCAATAAATCTTAGCCATGAATGCAACTATATGCTAGTACTGTGAGTCTTCCTAGCAAATCATAGAACTGGGGAGTGGTCTAGGGGTCCTCAATACACTAAGTTTTAATAAAAGTATCATGACAATTCATGATGTTATGGATAAACTTAAAAATTAAGGACATGAAGCCTCAAGATATTGGCTGAAACGTGCTTCAGGACAGGATGGAACAAGTGACAACCTAAACAACACTCCCGACCTAGAAATATAAGAAAAGCCAGATAATTCAGTGGACATCAGTTAAGGCAAGAAATAGAGGAGCTAAAACTGCAAAGAAAGAAGAACTTTGGAAAGATATGCTGGCTCCTGTAACTTCTTATACCCTAGGGCCACTGTCTTGTCAAATTGCAATTCTCTACTCAACAAAAATATTCTTCAAAAGTGAAGGTGATGACTTCTGGGCTGTAGAGATTAATGGTGGTTGCCTAAATCTGAATTTCTCCATGCATCCTACAAAAAAACATACAAATCAATGAGCAAATAAACAAAGAAAATAACCCATAACTCATGCCTTCATCAAAACCAGAGGATAAAATTAACTTCAAATTACCTATAAGGAGAAAAATACAAAAATCTAGGAGACACATCTGCAAAGCTTATGCCTGTGGTGAGAGACAAGAAAACATGATGGGCCAGAGAGGAAGGAAGGAAGGGAGTAAGACAGGGAGGGAGGGAGGAAGGGAGATAAGAGGGAGGGAAAGAGAGGGCGAGAGGAAGGAAAAGAAGAAAGGAAGAAAAAGAGAGGTGTAGATAACCTAGGGCTGATGGAACAATGATAAACCCTTGAAAGAGAAAATCCCACTTGATTATGAAAATACTGAAAAGAGGTTTAAGATCTAGGATATTAAGATTTATCTATTATCAGAGAGAGACAGAGAGAGAGAAGGAGGGAGGGAGAGCATGAACGGAGGGAGCAGCAGGCAGAGGGAGAAGCAGGCTCTCCACTGAGCAAGAAGCGCAACATGGGACTCGATCCCAGGACCCTGGGATCATGACCTGAGCCAACAGCAGATGCTTAACCAACTGAGCCACCCAGGCATCCGAAGATCTAGGATATTAAAACACGAGCTGCTAGGAAACCGAAAGCAAGTGACTTGAAATCGTTCAGGACCTAAGGAGATAACTTCAAGAAGACATGACTTCTGTGGGAAGAAAGGGTAAACTGAAAGTTCTCTATTGAGAACTAGATAGTGAAGGTAAAGAAGGCAGCAAAAAAATAAAAGTAAGGATCCACAGACACAAAAGCGAGTCACCAAATCATAAAACACAACAACCCAACCCTCCAATGAAAGAGTACTATTGATTTAAAAAACTGCATTTTACTATACTAAGAAAAGAAGGTGCTCTTGAAATAAGAAACTTACTTTGCTACACAAAATCCTCACTTTTGTCTACACACAACTGTTAATATTCCTTTGGGTAAATAAAAATTATAGGCATACGTCATTTTATTATACTTTGCTTTAATGATTTCGCGGATATTGCATTCTTTACAAATTGAAGGTTTGTGGCAACCCTGCATCAAGGAAGTCTACCAAAGCCATTTTTCCAACAGCACTTCCTCACTTTATGTCTCTGTGTCACATTTTGATTATTCTCACAAAATTTTAAACTTTTTCACTACTATATTTATTATGATTATCTGTGATCAGTGATCTTTGATGTTACTGTAATTGTTTTAGGGGGCCATGAAGCCCACCCATACAAGATGGCAAACTTAATTGATAAATGTTGTGTGTGTTCTGACTGCTCCACCAGAACATTCCTTCTACTGACTGCTCTGAACAGACCATTCCCTTGACTTCTCTCCCACTCCTTGGGCCTCCCTATTCTCTGAGAAACAATATTGAAATTAGACCTATTTTAAGTGTGCAAGTGAAAGAAATAGTTGTGCATCTCTCACTTTGAATCAAAAGCTAGAAATGATTAAGTGAGGAAAGCATGTCAAAAGCTAAAACAGGCTGAAAGCTGTTTCTGAAATGTAAAGAAAAAGTTCTTTTTTTTTTTTTTAAAGATTTTATTTATTCATTTGACACAGAGAGAGAGATTACAAGTAGGCAAAGAGGCAGGCAGAGAGAGAGGAGAGAGGAGGAAGCAGGCTCCCTGCTGAGCAGAGAGCCCGATGTGGGCCTCGATCCCAGGACCCTGGGATCATGACCTGAGCCGAAGGCAGCGGCTTTAACCCACTGAGCCACCCAGGCGCCCAAAGAAAAAGTTCTTGAAGGAAATGAAAAGTGTTATTCAGTGAACTCAAAAATGATTAGAAAGTGAAAAGGCCTTATTGCAGAAATGGTGAAAGTTTTAGTAGTCTGGATGGAAGATCAAACCAGCTACAACACTCCCTTAAGGCAAAGCCTAATCCAAAGCAAGGCCCTAACTCTCTTCAATTCTATGATGGTTAAGAGGTAAAGACATTGCAGGAAAAAAGTCTGAAGTTAGTAGAGGTTTAAAGAAGCAACTGTCTCCATAACATAAAAGTACAAGGTGAAGGGCAGTGCTGATGTAAAAGATGCAACAAGTTAGCCAACAATCTAACTAGAATACTTAATGAAGGTGGCCACACTAAACAACAGATTTTCAATGTAGGTGAAACAGCCTCATAATGGAAGAAGATGCCATCTAGGACTTTCATAGCTAGAAATAGCTCTGTATAAAAGGAGACCAAGAAAACATTACAACTAGATGCAATGTATGATTCTTGACTGGATCCCAGATTGAAAATATCATTCATTTTTTGATTAGTTCATTTATTCAACAAATACTGATTTAGCCCTATTCTATGGCAAATATTGTGCTACATATCCTGGGAATATGTCTGTGACCAATAATAATAATATAAAATTATATAGTAATATATATTATATACAATAACATATAATTTTATATAATAATTACAAAGAAGTATCATTATAGTAAACTTTATAGCAAACTTTACAGAGTACTCACTGTGAGTCAGGCTAGGAAATTTTCTAAGCATTTGATGATCAGAAACACAAAATGATGAGACAAGTACAATAACACCCCTGATTTATAGTTGAGTAAATGAGGCTCAGAGAGGTGGGTAATTCTCCTAAGTCTGTAAGCCAGTAAATGTCATGGCTAGCATGATTCTGATCTATACCTGAAGCCACCATGTTGAAGATGCCTCTGAGATGAGCGTGTGCTTAAGGATTCTCTCTCCCTCTCCTTCTGCCCCTCCCTCCGCTCGTGCTCTCTCTCAAGCAAATAAATAAAAATTTTTAAAAAATTAAAAATAGAACTACCATACAATATATTAAAATTCTACTTCTTGGGTATTGACCTGAAGAAAAGAGAAACACCAACTGAAAGAGATACATGTGCTCCTATGTTCAATGTCACATTATTTACAATAGCTAAGATATGAAAGAAACCTAAGTGTCCATTGATAGATGGGTGGATAAAAATGTGGTATATATATGCAATGAATTATAAGCCAAAAAAAGAATAAAATCTTGCCATTTGTGACAATACGTATAGACCTGGAAGGTGGATATTATGATAAGTGAAATAAGTCAGACAGAGAAAGAAAAATACCATATGATTTCAGATACATAAAATCTAAAAAATAAAACAATCCAACAAAAACAAATAGAGACAAACTCAAAGATACAGGAAACAAACTGCTGGTTACCAGAATGGGGAGGGGTTGGGGTGGGACAAAACAGGTGAAGAGGATTAAGAGGTACAAACTTCCAGTTACAAGAGAAATAAGTCATGGTGATGTAATGTACAGCACAGGAAACACAGTTAATAATATCGTAATAACTTTGTGTGGTGACATGGTAACTAGGCTTATTCTGGGGATCATTTCATAATATATAAAAATACCGAATTACCATGATGTACACCTAAAATTAACAGGATATAGTATGTCAATTATATTTCAATAAAAAAATAAAGATGTGGTACTGGCACAAAGACAGACATATAGACCAATGGAATAGAGTAGAGAGCCCAGAAATAAACCCTCACATATATGGTCAAATGACTTCCAACAAAGTATCAAGACCACCCAATGGGGAAAGGACTGTTTCTTCAACAAATGGAACAGGGAAAATTGGATATCCACATACAAAAGAATGAAGTTGGAGTCTTACCTTATACCACAACCAAAAATTAACCTAAAATGTTTCTAAAATCTAAACACAAGACCTAAAGTTATAAAACTTTTAGGGAAAAAAAACAGAAGGAGGGCGCCTGGGTGGCTCAGTGGGTTAAAGCCGCTGCCTTCGGCTCAGGTCATGATCCCAGGGTCCTGGGATCGAGGCCCACATCGGGCTCTCTGCTCAGCAGGGAGCCTGCTTCCTCCTCTCTCCTCTCTCTCTGCCTGCCTCTCTGCTTACTTGTAATCTCTCTCTCTGTGTCAAATGAATAAATAAAAAAAAAATCTTTAAAAAAAAAAAAAAAAAAAAAAAAAAAAAAAAAAAATTTTAAAAAAAAAAAAAAAAAAAAAAAAAAAAAAAAAAAAAACAGAAGGAAAAGCTTCACGACATTGGATTGGGCAATGATTTTTTGGATATAAAACCAAAAAACTATGGGCAACAAAAGTAAAAACAGATAAACTGGACTACATCAAAATTTGAAACTCTGGTGTATCAAAGGACACTACCATCAGAGTAAAGAGGCAACCTACAGGAGAAAATATTTGCAAATCATCTATGTCCTAAGAATTTAATATCCAGAATATATTTCTAAAGAACTCTTAAACCCAAATGACAAAAACGACCTAATTCAAAAGTAGGCCAGAGACTTCAATAGACATTTCTCCAAAGAAGATATACAAAATGCACATGAAAGGATGTGCACATGAAAAGATGCTCAATATCACTAATTTTTAGAAAAATGCATATCGGGGCACCTGGGTGGCTCAGTAGTTAAGTGTCTACCTTCAACTCAGGTTATAATACCAGGATTCTGGGATTGAGCCCCGCATTGGGCTCCCTGCTCCACGGGGAGCCTGCTTCTTCCTCTCCCACTCCCCCTGCTGCTGTTCCCTCTCTCTCTGTGTCTCTCTCTGTCAAATAAATAACTTAAATCTTTAAAAAAAGAAAGAAAGAAAAGAAAAATACAAATCAAATCTGCAATGAGATATCAGTTTGCACCATTAGGATGACTACTCTTTACAAAATAACAAAATAGCGAGTGTTGGTGAGGATGTGGAAAAACTGGAAACTTTGTGTACCACCAGTAGATTGTAAGATGGTAACATACAACTACTGTAGAAAACAATATGGCAATTCCTCAAAAAATTAACAGTAGAATTACCATATGAACTTGCAATTCTGGGTATTAGCCAAAGGACTGATCTCAAAGAGATATTTATATACCCATGTTGCTAGCAGCATTCTTCCCAACAGCCAGAAGGTGGAAGCAACACAAGTCTCCATCGACAGATGCATGGGTAAATAAAATGTCGTATATATATACAATGGAATATTACTCAACCTTAAAAATATGGAAATTGTGACATATGCCACAACATGGATGAACTCTGAGGACATCACTAAATGAAATAAGTCATTCACAAAACAAAACAACAACAACAAAAAACTGTATGATACTACTACCTATCCAGAGAGTCAAACTTATAGAGAGCAAAACTGTGGTTGCCAGGGACTGCAGGGGGAGCAGGGAAATAGGGAATTGTTTGATGAGTACAGAGTTTCAGTCTGCATGATGAAAAAGTTCTAAAGATTAATTGTGCAACAGTCTGAATGTACTTATCACTCCCAGACATATAAACTTAAAAATGATTAAGATAGTAAATTTTATGTATATTTTACCATAACTAAAAACAATTTTTAAAAAATGTTAATTATAAAATCTAGGTGGTAGATAAATGGGTGCTCATTGTAAAATTCTTTCAATTTTGCTGTATGTTAGGAAAAAAATTACAAAAAAAGAAGAAAAATTACAGACCAATTTCTCTGATAAACAAAAGTCCTAAATATAAGCAAATGAAATATAAAGATATAAAAAGGAAAATTCATCACAACCAAGAGTGGTTATTTCTAAGAATGTAATAATGATTTCATATTTTAAAAAAAGTAATTCACATTATCAGAATATTTCTGTTCCATGCAAAATGATTTTTAATTTCTCTTTGGAGTTCTTTGACCCATCGATTACTGAGAAGTGTGTTATTTCCAAAATCTTAGACTTTCCAGGTATGTTACTGATTCCTAACTTTATCTCATTATAATAAGAGAGGCTTTATGGTATGATCTGAATCTTTTCAAATTTACTGGTACTTGTTGGATAGCAAACAATATGGTTTATCTTAGTCAATGTTCTGAATGCACATAACAAGAATATATATTCTGTTTTCAGGTGGAACATTCTGTAAAGGTCAATTAGAACAAGTAGGTTGATACTGTTATTCAAGTCTTCTTACATCCTTTCTGATTCGCTAGCTTTCTATCAATTTTTTGAGAATGTAAGCATAGAATTCTTCTAAAATAACTGGATTTGTCTATTTCTCTTTGTAGCTTTTGCTTTGTGTTTTATTAGATGCATAAACATTTAGATTATAGGTAAAGAAATTTTTTTCAATAGAGCTAGGTCAATTGTTCTCCATCTGGAAGAACTTCCATTACATTTTTTTAAAGTTTTTTTAGATGCATTGTAAATCTAAATGAGAAAGGAATAATTACAGAGTTTTTGAAAAATTGTTTGGCATAGTGACTAAAGATACACACAAACCTACCCTATGACAAGTCCATTCCTAGGCTTATGCCCCAAAGAAAAGAGTGCATATGTCCACCAAAAACATGTATAAGAATGTTGAAAGCATCTTTACTGATGAAAGCCAAACACTACAAACAATCCAACCTATCAAAAGGAGAGAAACAAACAGAAGAGTCATCATACAATGGAATAGTACACAGCCATAAAAAAGAGTGAACTGATACCCCACAACATGGATGATTTACAAAAGAATGATGTTGGGCAAAAGAAACCAGACAAAAAAAGCGATATTTATTTATTTACCAGACCCCCCCCAAAAAGGATATTTATTTATTCATACAAAGTTCAACAACTGGCAAAACTAATTTATGGTGACAAGTGTAAGAATAGTAGTTATTTCTGGGAGTAGGGAAAGGTTATAAGGAAACCTGGTCCTATTTTAATCTAGGTTATACCTACATGAGTGTATATAAATGTAAAAATTCATCAAGCTGTACATTAAAGATCTGTGAACCTTATTATATGTACATATTATATTTCAAGAAAGAAAAAGAGATTAGTTATTAGTAGAGTGAAAAACAAAGTAACAGAGTAGTGATGTGTGTGTGTGTATGACAAAGGATTTATATCCAGAATATATAAAGATAAAAAAATCAGTAAGCAAAAACCATACCACTGATTAGAAAAATGCCCAAGAGAACTGAACAGGCATTTTACAAAACAGGATATATCCAAATACCCAATAAATACAAGAAAGGTGCTCAACCTCATCAGTCAGAGGAATACAAATTAAAACCACAATGTGAGGCCACTACACATCAACCAAAATGACAAGAATAAACAAGAAGGATCATACCAAATAAGATTATGTGAAAACACTCTCTCATTCACTACTGGACAGAATGTAAACTGGTTCGATTACTTCGGAATCACTTTGGAAAACTGACAATATCTAGTAAAGCTAAACATAGGTATATTCTTTATCAAAGCCCAAATAGAGAAGATATCCATAATGAGAAAATATTAACAGAGCATTTTAAAAAGTAATTATTGCAAGGTTAAGATTAGGCTATTTTTTTATTATCCTTCTTAGCACTAGAGTTATGAAATTTTAAAAAATGAATTAAGTGCAGTATATCACAGTAGATATTGGTGCCCTAAAAAACCAATTCATCACTTTTAATATCTCAATAAATAACTGAGGCCAGAAACTTGAAATGAACAATATTTTATAAATAATTTGTTTCACAATTACCAATAGATCTCAATGCTATAAGCCCTGCAGGCTCACACTAGAGAAAAGCCTGGCCAAATGCCAACAGCTTCACCTTTTTGCTGAGATTCATGTTCTCCCTCTTAGCCTTCAGCAGCTTCATCTTATTCATAGTTATTGAATTTTCAATTATTTGTTGCCCAGAAGGAGAAGGCTCAATTTCTTCATCTTCTTCCGTATACAAATTATACACAGAACCACCACTGCAAAGAAAGTAATAATTACTACTGAGATGTTTCTGATACCTGCTCAATGACTAAAAATATTTATGTGCAACAGAACCTATACAGATGCTACTAATGATAAAAGAATAAAATTTATTTCTTAGAACTAAAAATAAATATGGATAAATACCATGATCTAGCATTACTGACAATCTAGCACAGCCAAGCTTTTCTGAAGTCCATGTACCACCAGTGAAGGTCTTACAGCACCTACTACCTCACTCCCACAGGAGCAAAATCCATCTTCACAAAAATGCCCTGATTTCATTTTAACAGCCAAGGCTGATAATTGTGAAACCTAGACCTAGGCTGATCAGAATTCCACTTAACCATAATGAAAAAGAAATTGACACAGAAGCCCATATTTTTATTATCCTGAGTGGATTTTCACTAAAAGTTTAAGAACTCACACAGGTGCCATCAGAACATTAACTGTCCTTCAAGAACAATGAAAAAATAAGAATAACGAGATTTTTTTCGGTGTTTGGAAGCATAACCACCCAGAACAGTAAGTATTTTAAAATGAAAAAAGAAACCCCAGTCATGACACAAATTATTATACACGTAAAACATCTGAATTACTGATGAGTCTCCATGACATTTATTGATACCTTAACAGAACTATTATTTGGAGCACCTTCTCTTTGACTACATAATATAATGGCACTTGTCACCCTATCCTCATATTTATACTTGTATGTCTATCTTTCCTTCTCACTCCCCCATAGGTAAGCAAGGTGAAAACAAATATTAGGCCTTACTCATCTTCTTGGTCTCAGAGCCTGGCACAGTGCTTGGCACAAAGCCAATAAATTTCTTGAACTGAACATAAACATTAGTGAAATTTCACTCAGATTTTTCAGTAACAGTAAAATTGCAAGGTAAAAGGTTTGGGAAAAACACAAGTTCAGCATATTTGTAGAATGACTAAGATTTTAAGTAGAGCAGACTAAGAATAAGTATTGGTCACCATGTCTGATTTAATTACAGAAAAACTACAGTCTGTATCTCTGCTAAAGTATGAGGGTTAACAAAATTTCCTGTTCTATATGGTTTTAAGAAATGAAAACAATTTAGGATAAATAAGGGCACATTCCATAACACTTCTGAAGCACGCACTACCACCACACAAAGGCGAAGTAGATAATGGATAGCCCCATTCTTAAAACTTTACATGGTGAAAATGATGACATTTTGAAATCACAGATTAACTACATGCAGAGCAGGTATGGGCATCAGAAGGAATGATAGCAGGGATATGTCTCCATAAGCAATTTAGTCCCCAGTGTTTGACTTGTGACCATCACCACTTCTACCTACTGTAAATGCCTACCACAGTATGAAAATTGACATGATGGGAACAACGCTAAATTAATATTGTTATCATTTACTGAGTGTTACTCTGCCAGATTCTTTTTTTTTTTTTTAAAGATTGTATTTATTCATTTGACACAGAGAGAGAGATTACAAGTAGGCAGAGAGGCAGGCAGAGAGAGAGAGAGAGGAGGAAGCAGGCTCCCTGCTGAGCAGAGAGCCCGATGTGGGCCTCGATCCCAGGACCCTGAGATCATGACCTGAGCCGAAAGCAGAGGCTTTAACCCACTGAGCCACCCAGGCGCCCCTAAGTCTATTCTTTATACTATTTCCTGTTGCTCCCGCAGGCACTAAACAACAAACTTTACTGCATCATGCCTCTGAGCTCATGTAAGTGCGGGAACTTAAGAGCATGTGAGGGCTCTTATCTTGAAGTTAACTCTACTTGAAAAGGAGGGATGAGTGGAGATTTCTGCCAGTTTACCCTTGAAGTTGAAAGGAATGACTCAAGTATATTCTATCTTTGGTCACCTTGCAGTATTTTAAGTACTTGTCTCATACATCCTATGGTTATTTTAACTTTAAATACCCATACTGAATACTGAAAGAGGTTTCTGATTCAACTTCCCTGTCATAAAAAATTGGACCTTTAGGGTTTTCCCATGGAAAACAGTGTGTCTGTGTGCATGTGCTTGCATGCACACATGTATGTATATATGCATATTTGTAAAAGTACAATCATGATAGCTCTTTTAATGGATGCATTTTTTAGGGTAAAAACACACTTTTAAATTCACTTAATTTTTTACAAAGAACTACAATACTGTGTTTTCTCTCATAAAACACATTTAGGGGCGCCTGGGTGGCTCAGTGGGTTAAAGCCTCTGCCTTCGGCTCAGATCATGATCTCAACGTCTTGAGATTGAGGCCTGCATCGGGCTCCCTCCTCAGCGCCTGCCTCTCTGCCTACTTGTAATCTCTCTCTCTCTGTCATATAAATAGAGGAAATCTTAAAAAAAAAAAAAACAGATTTAGGGGCGCCTGGGTGGCTCAGTGGGTTAAAGCCTTTGCTTTCGGCTCAGGTCATGATCTCAGCGTCCTGGGATCGAGGCCCGCATCGGGCTCTCTGCTCAGCAGGGAGTCGGCTTCCTCCTCTCACTGTTTCTCTGCCTGCCTCTCTGCCTACTTGTAATCTCTCTCTCTGTGTCAAATAAATAAATAAAAATCTTTAAAAAAAAAAACAGATTTAGGAGATCATTTAAAAACCAATTTTTTTCAAAATGAAAAAATGTAACTAGACTAGGATAACATAGTAATTTATAAACTTAATTCATAATATCTTTTTTGTATTAAATGTTTTAAATATTTTCTCAAGTTTCTAGATATTTTCTTGAATGCTATATTTAACTTTTTCTGAATATTTTTATCTAATTGATTAAAGACAAAAGGGAAAATGAATATTTATTCCAACATGAATATTGTTCATCCAGAAGCCAAGTACTCACGTGACTTTCACAGACAAGTTACCATTTAATTAAAATTGTCTTGCATTGCCTCATTTTATTTCTTCCCACTTAAAAAAGCAATAAGGTGGCATGATTAACTATAAAGATTTAAGATTAAAAATGACTGATACTAGATTTTGTATCAGAAAGAGTTAAATTAGCACCCATTCTTCGTTTCCTCCCTAGAGCAGAAGATGGTAAACTATGGTCACAGGCCAAGTTCATTTGACCACTTATTTTTGTGTGGTCCACAAGAATGGTTTTGATACTTATAAATAGTTGAAAAAAATCAAAATAATGATATTTCATAATGTTAAATTGTATCAAATTCACATTTGTGTCCATAAATAAAAAGTTTAATTGAAACATAGGGCGCCTGGGTGGCTCAGTGGGTTAAAGCCCCTGCCTTCAGCTCAGGTCATGATCTCAACGTCCTGGGATCGAGGCCCGCATCGGGCTCTCTGCTCGGCAGGGATCCTGCTTCCTCCTCTCTCTTCTCTCTCTGCTTGCCTCTCTGCTTACTTGTAATCTCTCTCTGTGTCAAATAAATAAATAAAATCTTTAAAAAAAAAAAAGAAAGAAACATTGCCACACTCACTTGATCACATATTACAGATCACTAGTTTTGCACTACAATGGTAGAGCTGAGTACCCACATTAGAATTGTATGTGGCTGTCTCACTGCTTTGCATTGTGGCTTGACACACTACAAAGCACAGTGGCACAATCATAATTCAACAGCATTTTGAGTGCCATGTGTATCATTATACCATGACACTGACACACTAACACACACCCAACATGTCAACAAGAAGAGTGGACTTTGACTGCAGCAGTTAAAAAACAAACAAGATGAATGCCACAGTTTTAAGGCACAGTGGAGAGTGGATTATTTTACCGTTGATTACATGGCAAAGCGTTATGTTCATAATGCAATGACACTATAGCTATGCTGAAGAAAAACAACTTATTTGTTTTAAACAAAAAACATTACCAGACTAAGAACTCATCACACTATTCCCAACTTGCAGGAAAGTGTCAGAAAAACGGCAAAAATTTAAAATGGAATATCTCATCAAAGTAGAATTTCTTCACAAAAAGAAAAAATGAAAATGAGACTGCACCCCAAAATAAGTTTCCAAGTGGCTGCTAGCAAGAAAATCTGTTCGCCAATAGTGAATTAATTAAACTATGCTTGATTACAGCAATAGAAGAAATGTGTCCAGAGAAAATAAACTTGTTTAAATAAAGACTACCCTTTGGCAAGAACAATTTCTTGAAGAACTGATAACAGTGGAAGCAACAACAGTCAACTAAACAACAAGGCAATGATTTGGAGTTCTCCCTCAGCTTTTGATGAGTCAACATAAGTTACTGGTACTGTTCAGTTGTTTTTATTTATCAGGGCATCCATACCAACTTTGAAGTTACTGAAGAGCAAAGCCCCTATGAATAGTCTGCATGAAAGGTAAGAAGATTTTCAAAAGAGTTGCTAAAACACTAATACAGTACAACCTGAAGTGAAATCTCCTACAAGTGATGGAGTAAAAATATGTGTGGAACAGAAAAAAAACATGTTGGACCAATTTACAATGCTAATAAAAACCTAAAGTGTTAAAAGGCTATGGTTCCTTGCTGTATATATTCATCAGGAGGTATTCAGGGGTAAATATTTGAATCTATTATGTATTCTTGAACCAGCTGTGTCAACGGTAAACTATTTTGGTTCATGGACTTAGCCATCAGTTCAATGCTTTGACTATGATAGTTTTATTATGATTCTTTAAGCTCAGGGCTAATGTCGAATTTTTCTGAACAAGAAATATCACCTTCATCTGAATGCCTTTGAAAATTAGCTTTTGCTGTGGACTTAATGTTTCTTACTGAATTCCACCTAAAATTATAAAGCAAAACAGCACTCCTATAAGAAACCTATACTGCGGTAATGTCATTCTGATGACACCAATATTACTTGAATCACATGTAACGGCATGATTTCTAAAGTTAAAAAAAAAAAAAAGCAAGAACATTCCCACACAAATTTACAGGAGGCATACTTTCTAAATTCCCAGCACTGATTTCATACCTCATTGCAAGTTAAAGGAAATTTCCGGGTGCCTGGGTGGCTCAGTGGGTTAAAGCCTCTGCCTTCGGCTCAGGTCATGATCTCAGAGTCCTGGGATCGAGGCCCGCATCAGGCTCTCTGCTTGTCAGGGAGCCTGCTTCCTCCTCTCTCTCTCTCTGCCTGCCTCTCTGCCTACTTGTAATCTCTCTCTATCTCTCTGTCAAATAAATGAATAAAATCTTAAAAAAAAAAGTTAAAGGAAATTTCCATATTTCAAAATCTATTTAAATGCCCAGTTGAGGAGCTCCACCTATCTTGATGTAAGATGCAATGTAATGCCATGCTAAAGGCAAACAGTAAGGGGACACTCTTAAGAGGATTCTATAAATGCCTTCCAAGCAATGAATATGCTCAATTAAAATCATATGCTTATGGATTGGTATCAGTACTTGGCAATGTCTGTGTGAAAAAAAATTTTCAAAGATAAAATACATAAAATCTCATTACAGATCCATATTAACAGATGAACTTTTGCAACTGATTTTGCAAATTTGATAGGCAACACTAGCCTGCAACCTTAAATAAGTAAAATATTACCCCCCAAAAAAGCATTCAATTCTCCTCTTTCATGGATCCAAATTATACACACACACACAAGTACTCAACTAATATTTTTAAATTTTTTTAGGAGCGAGTGTGTATGAGGGTGGGGCAGAGGGAGAGGGAGAGAGAGAATCCTAAGCAAGCTCCATGCCCAGCCTGGAGCCCAACACGGGGCTCAATCTCAAAATTCTAAGATCAACTGAGCCAGCCGGGTGCCCCTCAATTATTATTATTATATTTTGAATTTTGTCAGTAAAAATGATGGGGAAATCCTTCTCTATTGTTATGTAAGTACCTACACCATACCCTTGATTTTATCTCTTGGCCTGAAAACCCTAAAATAGTTACTATTTGGCCCTTTACATAAAAATTTTGCTGCCCCCCTATTATTGAGTAAGAAAGCCTCTCCTACAACAGTCAAGATAAATGTCCTTCAAAATATGGCCAGAAAAAAGTTTTCTACTCTCCTTTCTCACCCACCCCCATCCCTTGTCCAATTCTGGTAGGTGAAAAGAAAGGAAGAGAAAAGTTCATCACTCCCTCTTCTCTACTTTGGGCCTACGTGGTTGTGGCTACTATATGGTTGCCACTACACTTTGTAGTAACCAGATCCAATAAGTTAGTCAACAGTCAACACCTATTTGTCACACTCAGCTCTCAAAGAATGAGTCTAATCCTTCTTCCACATAACTTGCAGTAGGAAGAATCTAAAGGAATCCCCATGATTCCCGATCCCTGGTGCTCATATCCTGTATACTCCCCTACACTTGAGTGTAAAAATGACCTAAGACTTGTTTCTAGTCAACATAATATGACAAAAGTGATTTTTCAGATGTAATTTAGGCCCCAAAGCAGTTGATTTTGAGTTCATCAAAAGGGAGCTGAGGGCAGCTTCTAGGCAAAAGCCAGAAAAAAACCCAGGGTCCTCAAGTCATACAACTTCCAGGAAATGAATTACACCAACACCACCAATGAGCTTGGAAGTAGATTCTATCAAGCCTCCATATAAGAGTGCATCTTGCCAACACCTCGACTGCAGCTTTGGGAGACCCAGAGCAGAGCACCCAGCTAACCTGGGACTAGACTCCTGAGCCCCAGAAACTGTTCTCCAGACTACAAGTTACTTTGCCTATAATCTTTTCTGCTAGTTTTATATATTGTGGGATTGAATTTAGGCACTTGTACCACCAAAGGACCCCCAAATAGCCAAAGCAATCTTGAGAAAGAACAACAAGGCTGGAGGTATCAGTCTCAGATTTCAGGATATACTACAAAGCTATAATAATTGAAACAGTATGGTACCAACACAGTAATAGACACATAGATCAATGGAATAGAACAGAGAGTCCAAAAGTAAACCCATGCTTACATGGTCATGTTGTAGATTACTACAACAAATGAGGGGAAAATATACAGTGGGGGAAAAGACAGTCTCTTCAATAAGTGATGCTAGCAAACTTGGACAACTACAAGCAAAAAAAAAAAAAAATAGGAAGAAAAGAAACGGAACTAGACACTTTCTTATACTAAACACCAAAATAGACTCAAAATGAGTTAATGACCTAAATGTGAGACCTGGAACCATAAAACTCCTAGAAGAAAACACAGGCAGGGGAAGGAGACAAACCATAAGAGACTCTTAATCTCATAAAACAAACTGAGAGTTACTGGGGGGTGGGAGGGCAGGGATAGGGTGGATGGGTTATGGACATTGGGGAGGGTTTGTGCTATGGTGAATGCTGTGAAAGGTGTAAGCCTGATGATTCACAGACCTGTACCCCTGGGGCAAATAATAATTTTAAAAAGAAAGAAAAAAAACACAGGCAGTAATTTATTTGGTGTCACCCTTAGCAAAATTTTTCTACATATGTCTCCTCTGGCAAGGGAAACTAAAGCAAAAATAAACTATTGGGACTATACTAAAATAAAAAGCTTTTGTACAGCAAAGGAAACCTTCAACGAAATGAAAAGGCAATCTACTGAATGGGAGAACGTATCTGCAAATGATATAACCAATGAGGGGTTAGTATCCAAAATATATAAAGAACTTATACCATTCAACACCAAAAAAACCCATAACTAATCTGATTAAATTTAGTTACCTGTAATACCTTTCCTTTCTTGGTCTGCTTGGAAAACTCCTACTCCCCTTTTAAGGTCCTTTCTTCTCAGAGTTTGTCCCTAAATCCCCACCTTGCCCCACCAGGCAAAATGAAGGCCTACTTACCTGGTTTTCCAGAGATCCTGACATCATTTTATAGCAACTGGCAAGAATATATTATAGATACTAGTTAGAGCAGACCGCACACTCCACAAAGGGAGGTACAGTCATCTTTGTAAGCAAGTACTAGTGTACAGACTGACTGCCTAAAAAGTGCAGTAAGTGTTTAGTGGCTTAAAGTGAAAGGCAATAAAGAATCAAAGTAAGACAGAGTACACAGAAACTAACAGATGACCTTGTCTTATTTCCTAATTGTTCTATTGCCTAGCTAAGTATCTTCAAAGTTTAGAATTTAAAGCTAAGTACCTCTGAGTTTAGAATCAATTTAACAACTCCTCTTCCTTTTACAGAGTAGGAAAACAAGACCAGAGAAGTAAAGAGATTTATCTGCCTTTAAGCAGTAGAGTTATTAAATTTTGGGAAAAAAACCCCAGCAACTCTAGGCTCAACCCTATTATGCTAAGGTTGTACAATAACACACTATTATAGAAAGACTCTATAATCATGTCAGCATCTTAGAGTTTCACAAAGGACAGAAATAAATCTTAATAAATATATAGTTTAATAAACAATATACTCATAAATATATTATTTTTATTTATTAATAGATATAAATAAATAAGTATAAAAATCCTACTCCATAAAGAAATTTCAGTTTTATAAATTACTCTCTAAATATCAATCATATGAAGGACAATTTCAGAATTATACAGCTGGGGCAGGAAGTAGAGAGAATGCATGAAATTTAGTCAGTCTTATGAATATAAGATTATTCTGACAACACAAAGTAAACATTAAGGTTTATGGAGTATATCATACAGTGTTCTCCTTTTCTAAGTGAGGCATGCAAATGAAAACCTATTTACCTTAAAGATTCAGATAATGGTGTTAAAGTGCCATCTCCCCTATCTACTACACGAAAGAAATTTAATTGATCTCCTTCTCGGTATACCAAAAATGTAACTTGTTTGTTGCAGGAGGTCTTCTCCCAGAACTCATCTCGACTGGAATCCATGCACTCAGCCATCTCCCTAAGTGGATCTTCCATAGGAACTACAAATGGAAAAATTGATAAACAAGCTTTCGATTTATATCAAGTTTTATGCATGTTGGTACAGTGACAGGATACAGTGTGCTGAATTAGAACAACATATACATGATAGTCTTTAAATAAGTTTCTGGTCTTTTATAGTTAATACAGCATTCCCTATGTCGTACTAACATGAAAGAAATGAAATGCATTATTATGTTATTACACACAAAGACGGGGCTTAACTAAATACATCAGTATTTTCCTGTGCCACTAGAGTCTGCATATTTGCTGATTCTATGACATAATTACCTTGACTATTTTCACTTCACATATCTACTTCCTATATTTTCCAATACTGTTACATCGATAATTTAAAAGCAATATAAATTCCACTAACTTTAGATTTAAAAAAGGCACATACATATAATTGGGAGACATGTGTTAGAAATTAGAAGCAAGTGAATCTCCTTTTTTCTTTCTGCTTTTAGGTTCTTCTTTGATTTTGGTTTTACGTTCTTCTTAGAGCTGTTTCTTGACATGAAGTTAGGTAATTAAAAGTATACAACATGGGCGCCTGGGTGGCTCAGTGGGTTAAAGCCGCTGCCTTCGGCTCGGGTCATGATCCCAGGGTCCTGGGATCCAGGCCCGCATCGGGCTCTCTGCTCAGCGGGGAGCCTGCTTCCTCCTCTCCCTGCCTCTCTGCCTACTTGTAATCTCTCTCTCTGTGTCAAATGAATAAATAAAAAATCTTTTAAAAATAATAAATAAATAAATAAATAAATAAATAAATAAATAAATAAAAGTATACAACAATTCAGAACACAAGGGGGCTCCTGAGTGTACTAAAACTGCCATGTGTACAATGGTCAGTATGTTGTTTCTTGAAAGCATCCTCTCAGGATTCCAACTGTCCTGGTATGTACCCATGTGTCCAGTCAGAGCACAGGACTGGGGCAAAGTCCCCCAGTACTGTAGGCTCTTCTGGCCTGGACTTGTCCTCGGGTTTGATAGTGCAGCCATCATTACAACCTGCTCTTGTCCACAGCAGCCACAGATTCTGCTTCTGCGGGAAGAAGGGCCTCAAGAGACTCCTGGCTCATAGGGTGACTGTTCTAATAGACTCTGACCCCAGACTTAAGTAATGATACCAGGAAAAAAGTTCGCTCCCAAAAACTCTCATGTCAAGCTGCAGGAACATTTGCTCTTTCCTGAAAGAGGCAACAATTTCTCGAATTCCCTAACTTTGGTACAAGTAGCTTATTTATTAACAGAATCACAGTACTGTGCTAACCTTTTAAAAAGTTACAGCAATAATATTAAATTAAATAATATACCAATAATATTAAAGTAACAAGGTAAAAACATTAAAGTTGTTCCCAAATCCTAATCCAATACCACCACCACTAATACAGGAAAACTAGAAATATAATAATATTTAGTTTATTTTATAAAAATATTTGGATGTTTTGACCAACTCTTTCATAGGCACAAAATGTGCAAATATCAAAAAACATGTTTAAAACAAGTTCTTGTCATTTTTAAGTTAATGCTACATGTTAAACATTACCTTAAAAAGAAATAAAATCTATGTTGCTGCCACTACTAAAGCCGTGTGAAGGCCTTACCTAAGTCATCATGGTGTGTCTTACTTAAGGAGGCTTTGGGATTGAATATGTGTATCATCTGTATGGTACATGCACACACCTTTTCATAACAGAAAAACCACTTTGATTTCATCAGGTATAACACACTGTATGTATATCTTAAGATAAAATTGAGTTTTAGAAAGGATTTTCTATGTTTTGATAATGATTAATTCAAAAACAATTTTTAAAACTAAATATTACTAAATTCGTGGTATTTTCTAAACCATAACTTTCAAGTAAGACTAAACACCCAAAAGGGGCGCCTGGGTGGCTCAGTCATCAAGAGTCTGCCTTCAGCTCAGGTCATGATCCCAGGGTCCTGGGATCAAGCCAGGTGTCAGGCTCCCTGCTGGGCGGGAAGCTTGCTTCTTCCTCTCCCACTCCCCCTGCTTGTGTTCCCTCTCTTACTGTGTCTCTCTCTGTCAAATAAATAAATAAAATCTTAAAAAAAAAAAAGTGGTTTCTCAGATACAACAAGGAAAAGTTCTAGATCTGGTTATAGTTTTTAATCTTCACAAAGTTTTCAATGATGTATGGAGACAACAGCAAGCTTTTAAAGAAGTTGATTCAATAAAGCCAAAACTATTAAATAATATACTTAAAATATTAAAAAAGTTCTCCTTGCTGATTTTTCAATTTTTACAAAGCATAGAAAGCTGTAGGAAAAAAGTATTACAAAGTTTCAGCTACCTAAGGACAGCGATGCCTTTCATTTTCATTTCTCAAAAAGTAAAAAACAAACAAGCAAACAAACCCCACCCCCCAAAAAACCCCAAAACCCAAAAAAAACTCCCACACATATATTTTTAACTCAAAATCTATAGCACTTACACTTCTCCTCATAAACATAAAATAATTCTGGTCCTAGTAAGAAAAGTAGATGTTCTGATAAAACACCCTGGTTTAAAGAAAATACTATATACAAATAACCAACTTTCAAAATTTTTTAACAGTGGAATTCACATGTCATTAAACACTGTATAATTCTATCTTATCATAATGGCTCTGTAAACACTTTAGGTTTCTTGGGATGCCTGGGTGGCTCAGTTGGTTAAGCGCCTGCCTTCAGCTCAGGTCATGATCCCAGGGTTCTGGGTTCAAGTCCCACATTGGGCTCTTTGCTCAGTGGGGACCTGCTTCTCCCTCTCCCTCTGCCTGCTGCTCCTCCCACTTGTGCTTTCTCTCTCTCTGACAAATAAATAAATAAAATCTTAAACACTTTAGGGTTTTTACACTACCCTCAGACTTGGTACTATAAACATCACCTTATGCCACATAGGACAATTTTATAAGTCCATTTTATAGAATTCCTGATCTCAGGAGTTAACCAATTCTAGTTAACCAATTGTAACATTACTACCTTTGCTTTTTTCTAATCTATCCAAAACAGTTCAACAACTAAAGTAACATATCTCACAAAATCCTCCTGCAGTAGCTAGGAAAAAAGATGATTATAAGCCCCATTTTCTAACCAAAATTATGAAACACAGAGATAAAATTTGACTTTTGGAAGAAATAAACCAGCAGTGGAATCAACACTTAAAATATGACACCCTTCCCCAAATGAGGCCCACAGAGCAGGACTGCTCTGAGCAGCCTGGGGATCCCTCTTCTTTGTGGGGATTCATGTGATAGACCTGAATAAGGAACCAATGTGAACACTCCCAGTTTTTCCTGTGCTTAGAACTCTCCTGTTAATGAAGTCTCTTCTCACATCATCTTTTCCAAGGTCCTTCCACAATCCTTCTTCTAATACCCAACCTTCCACAGACAATATCACACTCCCTTATTTCCTCCACAGCACTTGCAACTGCTTGATATGACATCAAATCTTTACATCATTATCGTGGGTACTTTCAGCAGAAACTTTTTCTTCCATGGAACACTGTACTGAACATCTAGTAGATACATAAAATATATTTGTTGAATGAATGAAAGACCTCCAGAGACTGCCCACATTCTTTTTTTTCCCCCCCTATTTATAGGGCTGTAATTTTAATATGGAACATATGGTGAGGTCTTTTTTCCCCCCATGTTCCTTTTTTTTAAATAGATGCACATTTTTAAAATTTAAATTCAATTAATTAACATATAATGTATTATTAATGTCAGAGGTAGAGGTCAGTGATTCATCAGTCTTACATAATACCCAGTGCTCATTACATCACGTGCCCTCCTTAATGTCCACCACCCACGTTCTGAAAAAGGATTCAACAGGGCCGCAATAATATCTATGAAACCCAAATGCATCACAAACCAGGCTAACAGTAAACTTTAGAATTTTCTGTAACAATCATTACATCCAGAGTTGAAGACCCAGTGGGTAAAAAAAAGCAACAAACTGGTATGAACTTAAAGACAATGATAACATATTTACACAATGCTATTCATTTCCTTTCCCTCTACTGGTGAGGTTTATTTTTAAATATCCCTGGATTCAATCAGGAATCAGGAAATTTTTCTGAAACATGAGTTCCTTCTGCACATTTACGCTTTACAGAACAATGCTTAGAAAAACAAATGTTCTAAGACCTAATAGCAGAAAGAGAACCTGATTAAAAATTAATAGCAGAAAGAGAATCTGATTAAAACTTGAGACTATAAAAACACCAACTGGCTTGAAAATTATTGTCAAATTGCTTTAATGGACATAATTTTAACAAATGCCTACCTCTTCTAGTATTTATAGGTCCGCCACGTATAGCCAATACCAGCTTCAAGGTACAACCTTCTGATATGCTGTTAACAGGAAAACAAACCATCATTATCCAAGTGCATTTGGTGTTAGATATAGACATAATTAAGTGCTAGTTTATTAGGTATAGTACTTACCCTCTATAATATAAAAAAGATACAGCAATATGCATAGGTATAAAATGTTAACTTAATTACTTATATAAGTAATGAAAAAGTAAGTTCTCATAAGCTTCAAATATGACATGACACCTCAATTTAGCATTTTTACTTCACATGTAAAGAAAAAGAGGCCCTAAGAAGAAGTTTGTCCAAGACCCAAAGTGTTAGAAAACAGATCTTAATAAAGGAGAAAATAGAAAAATAGCAAATCTACAATATCTACAAGCTCTCCCAAATCCCAGTACTCTTCCAGATATTTCACATCGCCTCTGACCCTTTTGTTCTTAGGAAAAGAGTGAAGAAGTATATGAGAGAAGGGAGAAAGAAAGACGAAAGTCAAATAGTATATCTGCAATCACTGGTGCATACAGTGCCACTTAGTAAAAGAAGGAGGGCTTGATGAAAAATGAAGGACCTGGTGAAGAGGAAAACTCCCTTATCCAATACTTTTTTTTTCTTTATTAAGTGTATTTTATTTATGTTTTATTTTTGTTTTATTGTTTTTAATTTTAACTCCAGTATAGTCAACAGTGTTATACTAGTTTCAGGTATACAATATAATGATTCAACAATTCTATGCATTACTCAGTGCTCATCATGATAAGTGTCCTCTTAATCCCCTTCACCTATTTGACCCAACCCCCCACCCAGCTCCTCTCTGATTAACCATCAATTTGTACTCTATAGTTAGGAGTTTATTTTTAAAAAATTAAATTTTTTTAAAAAGTCTATTTCTTGGTTTTCCTCTTTTTTCCTTTGCTCATTTGTTGTTTTCAAATTCCAAATAATAGTAAAATTATATGGTATTTGTCTTGCTCTGACTTACTTCACGTAGCATTATACTCTCTAGTTCCATCCATGTCATTGTAAATGGCAAGATTCCATTCTTTTTATGGCTGAAAAAGATTCCATTGTATATATACACCACATCTTCTTTATCCATTCATCTACCAGTGGACACAGGGTGCTTCCATAATTTGGCTATAAACACAGGGGTACATGTATCCCTTTGACTTAGTGTTTTTGTATTTCTTGGATAAATACCCAGTAGTGCCATTATTGGATTGTAGGGTAGTTCTATTTTTAATTTTTTGAGGACCCTCCAAACTTCCACAGTGGCTGCACCAATCAACATTCCCACCAACAGTGCAGGAGGATTCCTTTTTTTTCCATATCCTCACTAACACCCACTGTTTCTTGTGTTGTTAATTTTAGCTATTCTAACAGGTGTGAGGTGACATCTCATTGTAGTTTTGATTTGCATTTCCCTGATGATGAGTGACACTGAGCATCTTTTCATAAGTCGTTTGGCCATCTGGATGTCTTCTTTGGAAGACGTTCTTTAATTGGATCATTAGGCTTTGGGGTGTTGAGTTGTGTAAGTTTTTTATATATTTTGGATACTAACGTTTTATCGGATATGTCATTTGCAAACATCTCCCATTCAGAAAGTTGCTTTTAGTTTCGTTGATTATTTCCTTCACTGTGCAGAAGCTTTTTATTTTGCTGTAGTGCCAATAGTTTATATTAGCTTTTATTTCCCTTGCCTCAGAAGACATACCTTAGAAAAATGTTGCTACAGCTAGTGTCAGGTGTCAGAGAAATTACTGCCTGTGCTCTTTCCTGAGATTTTTATTCTTATCCAATACTCTTGTAAAAATTTTTTTATTTTTTATTTTTTATTTTTTTAAAGATTTTATTTATTTATTTCACAGAGGGAGAGAGATCACAAGGAGGCAGAGGCAGGCAGAGAGAGAAGGGGAAGCAGGCTCCCTGCTGAGCAGAGATGCGGGCCTCGATCCCAGGACCCTGAGATCATGACCTGAGCCGAAAGCAGAGGCTTTAACCCACTGAGCCACCCAGGCGCCCGTAAAAATTTTTTTAAAAAAAGGAAAGTAGCCAAGTGGGAATGGGTCAATAATAAGAAAAAGAGCACAAGGCAAGTTCAAAAGAGGGGGATCTAAAAAGGCAGGGGATACATAACTCGGTGTAAATAATGAAAAGACAAATAATCAAAGGATAAGGATCAGGTAGTTTGGAGTACTGAGCCAACATATCTTAAGGTTCAGGATTTACACTTAAATCTAGGGGTCACAACTATTCAGAAGAGACATGATACAAGGATTCCCCAAGAAAAACACTGATATATGGAGTTGTAATACTGAGCATCTACAAAGCAGCTAATATGTAATTACACTCACTTGTAATCATTCAAGCAATAATCATCTTCAAGTTCCATGTTATTCCAAATTAAGTGCTGCTGACAGATGGGAATACCTTAGGGGAAGGTTATAAAAATATGGTTACAAATTCAATAAAATCTTCAAAAAAGTATGATATAAAGCTCTTCTACTAAAGAACTACTACTAATAATAAATTAAACATGCTTCTAAATTGAATGCTAGCTCCTTAGCTAAAATAGAATCATAAGTAAAAGGTATGCTTAAAAGTAGATGGAATCCAATCCACTCACTCTACAACAGTGTTTTAGTAACTCTCTATTCTTGAAGCAAAGTATAACATTAGGGAGCCCTTTAAAAGACAAGTATCATGAAATCAGCCCTAAAGAATTTAAGATTTAAAGTCTAGAAGACTGTTCTCAATGCTACCAAGTACAGTCTTCTTTCAGTTATACGCAGTTTGTTAAAAAGTATATTGTTAGGAGGGGTGGGGGTGAAATGGGTGAAGGTGGTTAAAATATAGAAAACTCTCAGCTATAAAATAATTAGGTCATAAAATATATAAAATAAAGTAGAACATGGGGACTATAGTTAATAATATTGTATACCTAAAAGGTGCTATGAGACTAGATCTTAAAAGTTTTCATCACAAGAAAAAAATTTTGTAACTATGTATGGTGATGGATATTTTTTTTTAAGATATTTTTTTATTTATTTATATGACAGAGAGAAAGAGAGAGATTACAAGTAGGCAGAGAGGCAGGCGGAGAGAGAGGAGGAAGCAGGCTCCCTGCTGAGCAGAGAGCCCGATGCGGGCCTCGATCCCAGGACCCTGAGATCATGACCTGAGCCAAAGGCAGAGGCTTTAACCCACTGAGCCACCCAGGCGCCCTATGGTGATGGATATTAACAAGACTCATTATCCTGATCACTTCTCAATAAATACAAATATTGAATCATTATGTTGTACATCTGAAACTAGTATGTCAATTATGTCTAAGTTTAACTAGTATTTCAATTATATCTAAATTTAAAAATATAAAACATTTAATTTAGTTTACTGTCCTTTTGGGGGGTGTATTCCTAAAATGTGTTCCTAAGTTATATTATTTAGTGATTAACATGGCATCTTTCATAATGCTTCTGAATGGAAGTCATTAATCTTGAAAAGGGCAGAAAACATAATTTCCAATATAAACATTAATGTACTAGAAAATTCCTTCCACCTCAGTATTTGTATGTGATTATATATTCATGTTCTTTTGTAGAGTCTGAACTAACTACAGAATATGCAATATTTGAAAAAAAAGGTATGTCATGGATAATTTTCAGTGCTGAAAATTATATGATTTTCAGCAATGAAAATTATCTAGTCTACAAGAGTTTATTTGCATTTCTGCAATGTTAAAGAAATATTAAGAGAGATTCCATACTCTAGCGTAATTAACTTTTTTGTTTGTTTTTTGCAAATTACACATTAGAATTCCCAAAGTATATTTGGACTATACTAGTCAGAGAGTATTATCTACTCAACAGAACATTTGATGGATACTGATATTGATGAAAATGTTTTTTTAATATCGCATATACTGCCTTCTCAAATTATTTTTTCTTATGATACTAAAACTTGACTAGAATAACAACAGTGGTGGGGCCCCTGGTGGCTCAGCCAGTTACGCATTCCATCCGCCTCTTGATTTTGGCTCAGGTCATGATCTCAGGGTCCTGAGATGGAGCCCCACATCTGGTTCTGTACTCAGTATGGAGTCCGCCTGTCCCTCTCCCTCTGCTCCTCCTGATGCTTACACTCTCTCTCTCTCTCTCACATAAATAAATAAAATCTTTAAAAAATAAAAATAACAACAGTGGTATGTGTTCTAGTCTTCATTATTATAAGCCAAAGTGCTTGACTTCTATTATCATAATTTAACTGCAACCACAATCTTGTCAAGTGTGCATCACTATTATGTTCACTTCACAGGTTATAAAACTGAATGAAGTACTGTGAGGCGCCTGGGTGGCTCAGTCGAATAAGCATCCAACTCTCGATTTCAGTTCAGGTCATGCTCTCAGGGTTGTGAGATTGAGCCCTGTATAGGGCTCCATGCTTAGCATGGAGTCTATTTATTATTTTTTTTAAGATTTTATTTATTTATTTGACACAGAGAGAGAGAGAGAGAGAGATTACAAGTAGGCAGAGAGGCAGGCAGAGAGACAGGGAGAGGAGGAAGCAGGCTCCCCACTGAGCAGAGAGCCCGATGTGGGCCTCGATCCCAGAACGCTGAGATCATGACCTGAGCCAAAAGCAGAGGCTTTAACCCACTGAGCCACCCAGGCGCCCTGGAGTCTACTTTAGATCCTCTCTCTCTGTCTCCCTCTGTCCCTCTTCCCGCCCCTCTTTTAAAAAAATGAATAAATAAAACTGAATACTGAGAGACTGATACAGAGTAGGCAGATTTAAGATGTGAAGCCCCCACAGGCCAACTCCAGAAACTGTACTATAAACCTTTACGCTAATCAGCTTCTAAAAAATCAGCCTTCATTAAGCAAACGTAGCTGTCTGGTGATTGTTCCCATTCCTATTAGTAGTACTGCCTATTAGAAGACCTGAATATCTACTAAACATTCAATAAATGTTCTAAAAGGTTATCATGGAATATAGCCCACGGGGGTTCAGAGGGTATACAGAAACATCTCTCTCAAATAAAACAGTTTACTTCATTTTGCTTCCAGCTAAAAAAGAAAGTCAGTTAAGGAAAAGACTTTTAAACTAGAAATTATTTCACACTAAAAGGATTTTAATGTTTTTAACAAATTGGAAATGTGCCTAGGTCAACTTTTCAATCAAAATCATATGATTTTGGGGCACCTGGGTGACTCAGTGGGTTAAATCCTCTGCCTTCAGCTCAGGTCATGATCTCAGGGTCCTGGGATCGAGCCCTGCTTCCTTCTCTCTCTCTGCCTGCCTCTCTGCCTACTTGTAATCTCTCTCTATCAAATAAATAAATAAAATCTTTTTAAAAAATCATACGATTTCATCAGCATAATTAGGAGAGCAATTTGAACAGGTTCTACCCTGTTTACATTCAACCAACATCGTATGGTATTATTTTCTAATGGAAACTTTAGAACTGGATTGAAGACAGGGTAATAACACTGCTTAGACACACACAACTCCTGTAAACACTTTACATGAATGAGCCATCATTTAGCAGGCTAAAAAAATATAAGGATGGCAGGCAGGCAGGCAAGGCAGAGTGAAAAAGACAACCAAGACGGAGCTGTGGTCCTGATGGCTACTTGAGTTGGTGAATAGTCGGCTTTGAGGAGATTATCAACCTCTGTGAACCTCAGCGTCCCCTCTTGTACATTAAAAAATAGTAGGGTTCTTTCTACCACACATACTTTTGAAATCTCAAATATACAAAGCTAACCAACTGGGCTTTGAGACAGCATTGCCAGATTTAGCAAATGAAAACCTAGCAACCGTATGTAAGAGTGGCCCTTTGCCTTTAAACCTCAACTCATTTTTTGTACAACTAAATCTAGAAAAATTAATTCCTATAAAACAAACATGTCTTCCTAAAAAAACAGTTTACATATATTAAAAATTTCTATCTAATGTTCTAAAATGTCTTACATATTAAAATATTACTTTATTATAAAAATAGTCATTTGTGAAAAGTAGACAACACAGAAATATATAAAAGAAAATAAAAACTGCATATAATCCTAAACCCAGTCAAATCTATTCTTAACATTTTGGGCATATTTACTTTTAAAACTTTTTTTTAATAGGAATGGGAACAAATTTTGTGAGTTGTATTATAAACTGCCTTTTTCACTTAATATGTACATTTTTCACATCAGTAAATAAAATATACATTGTGTTTAATGACTGGATGGTACTCCAATATGTTTCTGTCATAACTTATTTACCCAGTCCCCTAATAAGAGATATATTCACCTATCCAATTTTTCACTATTATAAATGAACCTGTGCTAAGTGATATATGAGTACGAGTTTATTTGCAAATATATGTGTATTTTTTTTAAATAGGCTCTATGCCCAGCACAGGGCTTGAACTCATAACCCTGAGATCAAGAGTTGGATGCTCCACCAACTGAGCCACCCAGGCGTGTGCGTGTGTGTGTATGTGTGTGTACGTACACGTGTGTATTAATCTGCTTGGGCTGTCCTAAAAAATACCACAGCCTGGGAGGCTTAAACAACAGAATTTTTACTTCTCACAGCTATGGAGGCTGGGAAGTTCAAGATCAAGTTGCTGGCAAAATAGGTGTCATTCTAAGGCCTTTTCTTTTGGCTTCCCACGTGCTTCTTTGTGAGTGTGCACAGAGAAAAAGAGAGTTCTCCAGTGTCTCTTCTTATGAGGGCACTAATCCCATTACAGGGTACCCTCATGACCTCATCTAACCCTAATAATGAGTCAAACATATGTCTTTAGTCATTTTTTAAAGAATCTGCATGTAAATACTATGTGCTTGATAGCATATTCATATCTGCATTTAGGAAATAAACCACAATCAAGAAAACTTATGGGTAATTAAAGACAATGGTGAACCTTAGCTCCCATTTCCCAATATTTCCTCCTAAAACAACATAGAACAGGGTTCCTGGGTGGCTCAGTTGGGTAAGCAACTGCCTTTGGCTCAGGTCATGATCCCAGAGTCCCAGGATCAAGTCCCGCATCAGGCTCCCAGCTCTGCGGGGAGTCTGCTTCTCCCCTCTCATGCTCTCACTTGCTCTCCCTCTCTCTCTCTCAAATAAATAAAATCTTAAAAAAAAATACAGAACAACATGAAAGGTAATGAATCTACATAGAAACCATTCCCTTTACCCTCCTATCCTGAAGACAGAAAATGTCCAAACTTCAAAACAAACAGGAATAAAAGGGGCAATCACACAATCCTAATGAGCAAAGTATCTGCTCCTACCCCTCCAGGGCTGACAGAAAAATTGCAGAGAAGACAGAGATGGAAACTAGTGACAGTACATAAGCCAAATATAAAACCAACACACGGAAGAAGAAACCATTCTAAGACTGAAAAGTCTACAAAAGGAACTCGGTATATCAGAGCACTGGCAATAAGGAAGGGACTTTGAAGGAAACGATTTGCAGGATCTTCTGTGAGAGGCAAAAAAGTACAAAAACAAAAACAAAAGAGGAAGACTGTCTTTTAGCAATTCAGTGGTCAGGGACCAATGGGGGGTGGAGAGCAAGTGATGAAAACTGAGCAGTCTTGCAAGATAAAAGAGAACCACAAAACTGGAGGGCTCTTAACTCCCTTCAACTTGCATCACCTTAGAATAAACTAAAACATCTACTAAAATATCTGCACATTGCTGTACTGACAGAAGAGAGGACCATTAAACAGTACCTATGAAACACTCTATACCACAAAAGCCAACAAGAGAAAAATCAACAAATCCATATAGAGTTAACAATAATAATAATTAAATGCTATATAAAGAATTAAACATTTTGGGGTGCCTGGGTGGCTCAGTCGGTTAAGCATCAGCCATCAGCTCAGGTCATGATCCCAGGGTTCTGGGACTGAGTCCCGCATCGGGCACCTTAATCAGCAGGGAGCCTGCTTCTCCCTCTGCCTGTTGCTCCTGCTTGTGCTCTCTATGACAAATAAATAAATAAAATCTTAAAAAAACAGATAATACAGATTAATACTGTATAGGAAAACGGGGCCTGAAATATATTAAACATCATGTAACTGCTTGTTGGAAAAAAAAAAGTAGACTTGAACAGAAAAAGGTTGTCTTTAGATAGAGTAATTCAACATTATGTCAGTTCTACCTAAATTAATTTATAAATTTAATGCAGTCACTCTAAAACTACCAATCTCTTTAAGAGTCAGACAAGGTAACACGAAAGCTAAAGGAAAAACAAACATGCAATAGCCAGAAAAAAATACCAAAAATTAAAAATCAATGAGTACTAGCTGTATCTGACATGAAAACATACTATACAGCCTCTATAATTAAAAGTGGGATACTGACAGAAAGCCCAGAAACAGACCCAAATACAGATGATTAAGATGGTATCTCAAATCACTGAGCCAAAAATGGACTTTTAAAATAAATGGTGCTGGAATAACTGTGTAGTCATTTGGAAAAAGAAAATTAGATTTATACCTAATGCTATATATAAGAAGAAACAACAAAAACAAACTCCAAATGAATCAAAGATCTAAGTGTAAAAAATGAAACTATATAAATACTGAGAGAAAACATGGATGACTTGCTCTTTAACCGTGGTACAAAGAGAGGTTTATCCTAATTATGACTCAAAATACAGAAAGAAACCATTATAAAAAAAGTTAAAGGTGCCCAGTGGTTCGGTCAGTTAAATGTCCAACTCTAGGTTTCAGCTCAGGTCATGATCTCATGGGTGGTGAGACTGAGCCCTGTGTTTGAATCTGCCCTCAGTGGAGAGTCGGCTCGAAGATCCTCTCTCTATGCCCCTACCCCCACTCAGGCTCTCTCTCTTTCTCTCTCAAATAGACAACTAAATCTTTTTTAAAAAGTCAAAAAACACATTGTGGAGGGTATGTACTATGGTGAGTACTATGAATTGTGTAAGACTGATGATTCACAGACCTGTAACCCTGAAGCAAATAATACATTATATGTTAATTTTTTAAAAAGTCAAAAAACAACTGGGAAATTAGGAGGAAATATGTGTAACATACACCAGAGACATAAAGCTAATATCCCTAATATGTGAGTTTTAAAAATTGTGGGACAAGGACCAAAACCCAATAGAAAAACAGGCAAAGACATGAACAAGGAATTTACCATAAAAGATATAAAAAATCCCTTAAACATATAATTAAAATGTCCCAATTCATTCATAATTAGAGAAGAACAAATTAAAAGAACACATTCAATTGGCAAAAATTTTAAAGTATGACATTTTCTGTTGGCAAGGCTGGGTTAACAGGCATTTTTATATGTAGCTATGGGAGTAAAAACTGGTATAACCATTCTGGAAAGGAATTTAACAATACCTAACAAAACTACATATTCACTTACTTTTTAACCTAGCAATCACAATTTTAGTAAGCTACCCTGAAGATATATTTACAATATACAAAAATAAATATGCACAAGGTTATCCATTGTAGAGCCACTAAAAATAGGAAATTACTGGAAACAACCTAGATGCCATACAGAGAAAAGTGGTTGAACAAACTATCATATATTCACACAGTGGAGCACTGTACAAATGGAAAGAAAAAATACTATAAAGAAAAGTGAAGAAGAAACACTTCTATGAACTGATTTGGAGTGATATCCAATGTATATTATTAAGTATAAAAAGGAAAATACAAAATACTGTCTAGAGTATGTTACCATTCATGTTAGAAAGAAGAAAATACACGAAAATATACATGTTTTAAAATAAAAATATAGACTACTGGGTATTTACCCCAAAGAAAAAGATGTAGTGAAAAGAAGGGCCATATGTACCCCAATGTTCATAGCAGCAATGTCCACAATAGCCAAACTGTGGAAAGAGCCAAGATGCCCTTCAACAGACGGATGGATAAAGAAGATGTGGTCCATGTATATACTGGAATATTACACAGCCATCAGAAAGGATGAATACCCAACTTTTTATCAACATGGACAGGTCTGGAAGAGATTATGCTGAGTGAAATAAGTCAAGCAGAGAAAGTCAATTACCATATGGTTTCACTTACTTGTGGAACATAAGGAATAAAATGGAGGACATTAGGAGAAGGAAAGGAAAAGTGAATTGGGGTAAATTGGAGGGGGAGACAAAAGATGAAAGACCATGGATTCTGAGAAACAAACTGAGGGTTATGGAGGGGAGGGGGTGGAGGATGGGAGAGCCTGGGGTATTAAGGAGGGCACGTATTGCATGGAGCACTGGGTGTGGTACATAAACAATGACTCATGGAACACTGAAAAAATAAAATAAAATAAATAAAATAAAAATAAACCTATATAGAGGATAAATCAGAAACTAAGACTGGTTATCCAGTAGATGGGTGGGATGGGGTGGAAAGAATGTGTGAAAGGAAACAAGTGGTCAGGATGGATGGTAGCAACACTTCCAAAATTTTTGTATAGCTCTCTTAGAACCATGTTGTTGATTCACATCAACTTACCCCCTCCCAAGTTCATAATTAAAATCACTGAGGATGTGCAGAATATCAAAATAAAACATAAAGACTAACAAATGAATATAACTATTACAAGCGAAGGTGTGGGAAGAAAAAAACTAACCTCAGTAACTTTAGAAAACAATATTTTTTTAAAAGATTTTATTTATTTATTTCACAGAGGGAGAGAGATCACAAGGAGGCAGAGAGGCAGGCAGAGAAAGAGGGGGAAGCAGGCTCCCTGCTGAGCAGGGAGCCCGATGTGGGCCTCGATTCCAGGACCCTGACATCATGACCTGAGCCGAAAGCAGAGGCTTTAACCCACTGAGCCACCCAGGCGCCCAGAAAACAATATTTTGATCATATACTGTAGGCTAAGGACAAAAAGAACTGCATACAAATTTACACTTTAGTTAGTTTGTTTCACACAGAGATAACGGGTTAGTGCTTCTAAACTAATCTGCATATATAGCAAGTTTGAGCCAGCAGATACGTCATGAATAATGTAAAGCAAGTTTCTTACTGTGACAGAAAGAAATTACAAATGGAAAAGGAATCAGCTAGAATAAACACTATGGTGATAAAGAGGAGATATCTGTATGAATTCACAGTTTTTAACATGGAAGTTTGGACAGACACAGAAGTATGTATATATATGTATAGTAAATACACATGTTTTCTATCTGTCTGTTATGAGGGCCTAAAAACTGTGAAATTTCAATAGCAATGAGCACACTTAGTGCTTGAATCTTGGTTTCTAAATACCATTCATATGAAAGCAACCTTATAGAAATGGCTGATGTCAAGGACTGAGGCAAGATAATACAAGATGAACCTGGACTATCTTGTGGTGCCAGGCCAATATTCCTGATAAACAGAGATGCAAAAATCCTCATAAATTATTAGCAAACCACATTCAACAATACATTAAAAGGATCATACACCATGATTTATTCCAGAATGCAGGGATGGTTCAATACCCATAAATCAATGTGATACACCCCATTAAAAAATGAAGGATAAAAACATGATAAGAACAAACAGATGCAGAGAAAGCATTTAACAAAATTCAACATAATTCATTTTACAAATTGTCAACAAACTAGATATATAGAAAACGTACCTCAACATAATAAAGGCCATATATGACAAGCTCACAATGACCATCAAATCAAATGGTGAAAAATGGAAGGATTTTCCTCTAAGGTCAGTAACAAGACAAAGATGCCCACTCTTGCACTTTTATTCAACATAGTACTGAAAGCCCTAGTGAGAGCAATTAGGCAAGAAAAAGAAAAGGTATCCAGTACAGCATGAAACAAGTATAACTGCCCCTATTTGTGGGTGACATTATCATGTATTAAAAAACTCTAAAGATGCCACCAAAAAAAAAAAACCTGTTAGAATAAAATAAATTCACTAAAGTTGCAGGATACAAAATGAATATACAAATAACAGTTATGTTTCCATACACTAATAATGAACTATCAGAAAGAGAAATTTAAAAAACCCAATTTACAGGGGCACCTGGATGGTTCAGTTAAATGTCTGCCTTTGGCTCAGGTCATGATCTCAGAGTCCTGGGATGGAGCCCCGCATCGGGCTCTCTGCTCTGCAGGGAGAAGCAGACTCCCTCTGCTTCTCCCTCTCCCTCTGTGCTCTCTCTCAAATTAATAAATAAAATCTTAAAAAAAATTTTTTTTAAATAAAAACCCAATTTACAATTGCATCAAAAAGAATGAAATATCAAGGTTTGCCTGGGTGGCTCAGTCAGTTAAGCATCTGCCTTTGGCTCAGGTCGTGATCCCAGAGTCCTGGGATTGAGCCCCACATTGGGCTCCCTGCTCCGGGGGAGCCTGCTTCTTCCTCTCCCTCTGCCTGCAGCTCCCCCTACTTGTGCAAGCTCCCACTCTCTATCTCTCTCTCTCTCTCAAATAAATAATATCTTTTTTAAAAAATGAATGAAATATCTAGAAATAAATTCAATGGGGCGCCTGGGTGGCTCAGTCATTGGGCGCCTACCTTCAGTTTGGGTCATGGTCCCAGGGTCCTGGGATCGAGCCCCTCATCGGGCTCCCTGCTCAGCAGGAAGCCTGCTTCTCCCTCTCCCACTCCCCCTGCTTGTGTTCCCTCCCTCACTGTGTCTCTGTCAAATAAATAAAAAATCTTAAAAAAAAAAAAAAGAAAGAAAGAAATTTAACCTTGAAGGTTAAAGACCTAAACACTGGAGCCCCTGGCTGGATCAATGCAACTCTTGATCTCGGGGTTGTGAGTGTGAACCCCATTGGGTACAGAGATTACTTAAGAATAAAATATATAAAAAAAGATCTATACACTGAAAATAGTAAGACACTGACAAAAGAAACTGGAAAACAAATAAATGGAAAGATTCTGCAAACGGATTTGAAGAATTGTTAAAAAGTTCACTAGGTGTTATATGCAACTAATGAATCATTGAACACTACAACAAAAACTTATGTACTATATGCTGGCTAACTGAACATAAAAAAAAAGTTCATACTATATCCAAGGCAACCTATAGACTTAAAGCAATCTATCAAATTCCAATGGCATTTTTTTCCTACAGAAGTAGAACAATCCTAATTTTTTTAAAAAAGACCTTATTATTTGAGAGAGAGTGTGTGTGTGTGTGTGTGTGTATGGGCAGGGGGAGGAACAGAGGGAGAGGAAAAGGGACAAGCAGACTCCCCACTGAACACAGAGCCCAACATGCAGCCTGATCCCAGGACCCCAAGACCATGACCTGAGCCAAGGTCAGATGCTTAACCACCTGAGCCACCCAGGTGCCCCTGAAACCTTAAAACTCTTAGAAGAAAACATAGTGGGTAAGATCCTTGGTGATGATTTTTTGGATTTGACACCAAAAGCAAAAATAAGTAATTGAGACCACATCAAGCTAAAAAGCTTCTGTACACCAAAGGAAACCATCAACAAAATGAAAAGGCAACCTACAGAATGGGAGAAAACAACTGCAACTGCAGTTTGCAATATGCAAATCATATTAAGGGATTAAGGGATTAAGATCCAAATATATGTTAAAAACTCACAAAACTCAATAGCAAAAAAACCAACCTAATAAATGGACAGAGGATTTAAACAGAAATTTTTCCAAATAAAGTTACTCTGGGCAGCCTAGACATTTTAATAATGTTTATTCTTCTGGTCAATGAGCATGAAATGTTTTCCCATCTTTTTTGTGTCTTCTTCAATTTCTTTCATCAGTGTTCTGTAGTTCCTTGAGCATAGATCCTTAACCTCTTCGGTTAGGTTTATTCCAAGGTATCTTATGGTTTTTGGTGCTATTGTAAATGGAATCGATTTTCTAATTTCCCTTTCTACAGTTTCATTGTTAGTGTATAAAAAAGCAACTGATTTCTGTGCATTAATTTTGTATCCTGCCACATTACTGAATTGCTGTATGAGTTCTAGTAATTTGGGGGTGGAGTCTTTGTTTTTTTTTTCTTTTGGGTTTTCCACATAAAGTATCATGTCATCTGAGAAGAGAGAGAGTTTGATGTCTTCTTTGCCAATTTGAATACATTTTATTTCTTTTTGTTGTCTGATTGCTGTTGCTAGGACTTTTAGTACTATGTTGAACAACAGTGGTTAGAGTGGGCATCCTTGTCATGTTACTGATCTTAATGGGAAGGCTCTCAGTTTTTCCCCACTGAGAATGGTATTTGCTGTGGGTTTTTCATAGATGGATTTTATGAGGTTGAGGAATATTCCCTCTATCCCTACTCTGAAAAGTTTTAATCAGGAAAGGATGTTGTATTTTGTTCAATGCTTTTTCATCATCAATTGAGAGGACCATGTGATTCTTCTCTTTTCTCTCATTGATTTGTTCTATCACACTGATCGATTTGTGAATGTTGAATCACCCTTTTATCCCAGGGATAAATCCCACCCGGTCCTGGTAGATAATCCTTTTAATGTACTTTTGGATCCTATTAGCTAGAATCTTGTTGAGAATCTTGGCATCCATATTCATCAGGAATATTGGTCTGAAATTCTCCTTTTGGATGGGGTCTTTGCCTGGTTTGGGGATCAAGATAATGCTGGCTTCACAGAAAGAGTCTGGAAGTTTTCCTTCTGTTTCTATTTTTTGAAACAGCTTCATAAGAATAGGTATTATTTATTCTTTGAATGTTTGAAAGAATTCCCCAGGGAATCCATCAGGTCCTGGACTCTTGGTTTCTGGGAGGTTTTTGATCACTGCTTCAATCTTGTTACTAGATATTGGTCTATTCAGGTTGTCAATTTCTTCCTGTTTCAGTCTTGGAAGTTTACAGGTTTCCAGGAATGCATCCATTTCTTCTAGGTTGCTTAACTTATTGGCATATAGCTGTTGATCATAATTTTTGATGATTGTTTCTATTTCCTTGGTGTTAGTCATGATCTCTACCCTTTCATTCACAATTTAATTAATTTGGGTCCTTTCTCTTTTCTTTTGGATTAGTTTGGCAATCTTATTAATTCTTTAGCCAAACTGTGGAAAGAGCTGAGATGCCCTTCAACAGATGAATCAATAAAAAAGATGTGGTCCATATATACAATGGGATATTACTCAGCCATCAGAAAGGATGAATACCCAACTTTTGTATCAACATGGATGGGACTGCAGGAGATTATGCTGAGTGAAATAAGTCAAGCAGAGAAAGTCAATTATTACATGGTTTCACTTACTTGTGGAACATAAGGAATAATATGGAGTACATTAGGAGAAGGAAAGGAAAAGTGAAGTGGGGGGAAATCAGAGGGGGAGATGAACCATAAGAGGCTATGGACTCAGAAACTGAGGGTTTTAGAGGGGAGGGTGATGAGAGGGATGGGTGAGCCTGGTGGTGGGTATTAAGGAGGGCACATATTGCATGGAGCACTGGGTGTTGTACATAAACAATTAATTTGGAACACTGCATCAAAAACTAATGATATATTTTATGGTGACTACCATAACACAATAAAAAATTTAAAAAATAGATTAAAAAAATTTAAAAACTTTTTCCAAAGAAGGCATTTAGATAACCAACAAGTACATGAAAAGGTGTCTGACATCACTAATCATCAGAGGAATGGACATCAAAACCATAGTGAGATATCACCTCACATCTATGAGAATGGCAAGTATCAAAAAGACAAGAAATAAGTGTTGACAAAGCTATGGAGAAAAGGAAACCCTTGTGCACTATTGGTGGGAATGTAAATTGGTACAGCCACTATGGAAAAAAGTGTGAGGGTTGCTCAAAAAAACAAAACTAGAAAGAACTACCATATGATCCAGCAATTTCACTTCTCGGTATTTATGAAAAGAAAATGAAACCACTATCTCAAAAAGTTTGCACCCCCAGGTTCACTGAAGCATTAATTACAGTAGCCAAGACATGGAAACAACCTAAATGTCCATGGATAGATAAATGCATACAGAAAATGTGATATGTATTATAAAATACATATTATTCAGCCATTAAACAAAGGAATTCCTACTATTTGTGACAAGACTTATTAACCTTAAGAGCATTATACTAACTGAAATAGGTCAGACAAAAACAAATCGTGTATGGCATTACTTATTTGTGGAATTTTTAAAAAAACCAAACTTATAGATACAAAAAACAGAGTGGTGTTTTCCAGAGATTTTGGTTGAGGGGTATGCAAAATGGGTGAAAGTAGTCAAAAGTACAAATTTCCACTTAGAGAAGTCCAGTGTACTTACATAATGCACAGGATGGTGGCGACAGTTAAAAATACTGTATTGTATATTTGAAAGCTGCTCAGAGAGTATCTTTTTCTTTAAAGAGAGAATATCTTGGGGCATCTGGGTGGCCCAGTCGTTAGGCGTCTGCCTTCAGCTCAGGTCATGATCCCAGGGTCCTGGGATCAAACCCCGCATCGGGCTCCCGGCTCAGTAGGAAGCCTGCTTCTCCCTATCCCACTCTCCCTGCTGGTGTTCTCTCTCTTGCTGTATCTCTCTCTATCAAATAAATAAGTAAAATCTTCAAGAATAAATAAAGAGAAAATATCTTAAAAGCTCTTATCAGAAGAAAAAATATTGCAACTATGTATGGTGATGGATATTAAGTAAATTTACTGTGGTACTCATCTTGCAATATATATACATATTAAATTTTAAATTACTGTTATACATCTAAATCTAATACAATGTGATATTTCAATTAAATTTCAATTAAAAATAATTTTTTAAATGACAGCAAAACTACAAGCAACAAAAGAAAAAAACCTAAGTTGGACTTCATGAAATTAAAACTTTTGAGCATCAAAGGCATTAAGGAGGACACGTGATGTGATGAGAACTGGGTGTTACACAAAACTAATGAATCACTGAACACCACATCAAAAACTAATGTTTTTAGTTTCAGGGAGCCTGTTTCCTCCTCTCTCTCTCTGCCTCTCTGCCTACTTGTAATCTCTTTCCCTCTGTCAAATAAATAAATAAATAAAATCTTTAAATGTAAAAAAAGTGAAATACAAACATTTCAGACATACAAAAGCAGAAAAATTCATTACCAGCAAACCCACACTACAACAAATGTTAAAGACGTCCTTAAGGAAAAAGAAAAATACTACATTAAAATTTGGATCTATGTAAAGGAATAGCGAGCATTATAAACAGTAACTAAGTATTTTTGCTTATTGTTTAAACATTTTTTAAAAATAATTTTCAAGTGAAATTATCAATGTGTTGTGGGGTTCGTAACTTTTATAAAAGATGCATGACAACAATAGCATAAAGGCCAGGATGAGAGAAGTGGAAGTATAATATTGTAAGGTTTATATAAGACATGTAAGATGGCATAACATCACTCAAAGACAATGATATGTTAAAGATGTATATTACAGACCACCAAAGCAACACCTAAAATATCAAGACGAAGTGTTACAGCTAATATGCTATAGGGGAATAAAATGACATTATAATAAATAATCCAAAACAAAGATGGAAAAAAGGAACAAAGAACAGATATAACAACAGAAGCCAATAAAAAGACGAAGTAAAACCTAAGTACAACTAAAGTCATTTTAAATGATCTAAAAACTGCACTTTAAAGGCAGAGGTAGATTGGATTAATCAATAATAATTTTTTAAAAAGATTCAATTACATGTTGCCTGTAAGAAATAGCTCCCTTGAATATAAAGACACAAATAGATTAAAAGTAAAAGAACAGAAAAAGATGTTTTATGCTGACCACAAATCAAAAGAAATCGGGTAGATTTCAGGGCAAATACAATTACCAAGAATAAAGGATGCAAGTCATTTCATAATGATGAAGGAGTCGATGAAATCGAAAGTAAATAAAATCCTAAAGTGTATGCACTTAATAAAAGTTTCAAAATACATGATGCAAAAGCTGACAGAAGGAGAAAAAGATAAATCCACAATTATAGTTGGAGGTGTATATACCTCTCTCCCAAATGGCTGCTAGAACAAGTAGATAGATAATTAGTAAGAACACAGTAAAACAGAACACTATCACCAAAACTGAACTGATTGACATTTACAGAAGACTCCACCAATGAGAAGAATATTCATTCTTCTCCAGTGCACAGTAACATTTACCAAGACAGACAAGTTTCTACAAATTTAAAAGAATTCATGTTTTGTAGTAGAATTCATAAGTCAATAACAAAGATTTCTAAAAATTCTCCAAATTTTTAGAAACTAAACAACATATTTCCAAATAACCCATGAATCAAAAAAGACATCAAAGGAAAACTAAAAAATAATTTGAACTGAATGAAAATACAATATAACACAATGTATGGGAGGGCGATAAGGCACTACTTAGAAGGAAAGTTAAGACACTAAATTCCAATATTTCTCTCTTTTTTAAAGATTTTATTTATTTATTTTAGAGAGAGAGAAAGTGCACACACGTGAGCCAAGGGAGGGGTAGAGAGAGAGGGAAAGAGAAAATCCCAAGCAGACTCCACCCTGAGTGCTGAGCCCAGTGGTGGACTGGATCCCAAGACCTGGGGATCATGACCTGAACTGAAACCAAGAGTTAGACGCTCAACCAACTGAACCACTCAGAAGCCCCGAAAATACCAATATTTCATAAGAAATGTTTCATATTAATGACCTCAGTCTCTTAATTAGAAAAAGAGCAAATTAAACCCAAAGTAAGCATAAACATAATTAAAAATCAAAACAGAAATAGATGAAATAAGAAACAGAAAAAGAATTAAAAATCAATGCAAGTAAAATCTGATTTTTTTTTTAAAAAGGCTCTATTTTTTTTAAGTATGTCCCCAATGTGGAGCCTGAACTCACCACCCCAAGGCCAACATGCCCCACCGACTAAGCCAGCCAGGTGCCCCTAATATCTGACTCTTTAAGAAGTTCATTAAAATTGGGCACCTGGGTGGCTCAGTGGGTTAAAGCCTCTGCTTTCAGCTCAGGTCATGATCTCAGGGTCCTGGCATCGAGGCCTGCATCGGGATCCCTGCTCAGCGGGGAGCCTGCTTCCTCCTCTCTCTCTGCCTGCCTCTCTGCCTCCTTGTGATCTCTCTCCCTCTGTGAAATAAATAAATAAAATCTTTAAAAAAAAAAAAAAGAAGTTCATTAAAATTGATAAAAACTGATTTTTAGGGGCCCGTGGGTGGCTCAGTCAGTTAGGTGGCTGACTCTCAATTTCAGCTTAGGTCATGGTCTTGGGGCCCTGCAATCAAGCCCCAAGTCAGGATCCATGCTCAGTGGAGAGTCTGTTTAAGGATTCTCTCTCCCCGACACACATTTTCTCTCTCTAAAATAAATAAGTAAATCTTTTTTAAAAACCTGATTTTTTGGAAAAGAATATACAAATTACCAGCATTAGCAATGAAAATGGTGACATCACTACAGATTCTACAACTACTGAAAGGATAATAAGGGAATACTATAAACCCTATGCCAATAAAATTCAACAGATGAGTGAAATCCTTCAAAGATTCAAGCTACCCAAGCTCACTCAAGAAGAAAAAGAACTTGGGGCACCTGGATGGCTCAGAAGTTAAGCGTCTGCCTTCAGCTCAGGTCATGGTCTCAGAATCCTGGGACTGTGCCCCATATCAGGTTCCCTGCTCAGCGGGGAGCCTGATTCACCCTCTCCCACTTCCCCTGCTTGTGTCCCCTCTCTTGCTGTCTCTCCATGTCAAATAAACAAATGAAATCTAAAAAAAAAAGAAGAAAAACAACTTGAATAACCCTTTATTTATTAAAGAGATGGCCTAAAAAACAAACAAACAACAACAAAAAAACCTGGGGTATTGTGCCTGGCTAGCTCAGTTTGTAGAGCGTGTGACTGTGGGGGTTTGAGTTCAAGCCCCACATTACATGTAGAGATTACTTAAAAAAATAAATAAATAAAATCTTAAAAAGAAAAAAGGGCACCTGGGTGGCTCAGTAGGTTAAGAAACTAACTCTTGATTTCCACTCAGGTCATGCTCTCAGTGTACTGGGATTTGAGCCCTGAGTCAGGCTCCACATTCAGTGGGGAGTCTGCTTGAAGATTCTCTCTCTCCCTCTCAGTCTGCCCCTCCCCCTGCTCACGTGCACTCTCTCTCCCTCCCTCTCACTCTCGCTCTAAAATAAATAAATAAATCTTTAAAAGAGAGAGAGAGATGGCCTCACAGGTGAGGATACCATACCAATTCTACTTTCTTCCAAAACATTGCAGAGGAAAGAATAGTCCCACTTCACCACATGAGGACAGTATTACCCTGATCGCAAAACCAGAAAACCAAAGACATTACAAGATAAAACAAATATCCTTCATGAACACAGATACAAATATTCTACACAAAGTTTTAGCAAATAGAATTCAATACATTATTGTTACACATTATTATACAAAGATAATACAACATGATCAAAAAGATTAATTCCAGGAATGCCGATTTAATATTAAAAAAAAATCAATGAGGGATCCCTGGGTGGCTCAGTCTGTTAAACATCAGACTCTTGGTTTCAGCTCAGGTCATGATCTCGGGGTGGTAAGACTGAGTTCCACGTTGGGCTCCACACTCAGCATGGAGTCTACTTGAGATTCTTCCCCCCTCCCTTCACCCTCCCTCTCTGCTCTTCCCCCTGCTCTCTAAAATAAATAAAATATTTTAAAAGTCAATATAATTGAACTTTTAGAGAAAAACATTTTGTGACCTCAGATTAGACAAAGATTTCTTAGATATGACATCTATATCCATGAAAAAAAAAACTGTCTTGACAAACTGAGACTTCAGCAAAATTAAAATTTCTGCTCTTCAAAAGACACTGTTAAGAGAATAAAAAGACAAACCATAGCTGGGATGGAAAATCTCAGCAAAACATGTACCTAAGTAAAGACCCATATTCAGAATATGTAAAGAAGTCTCAAAATTCAACAGGAAAAAAACAAACAACCTGATTTAAAAAAAAATAGGTACAAGAGTTGAATAGACACTTCAACAAAAAACAAAACAAAAAATATATAAGAATGGCAAATATGCTCATAAAGATGCTCAATATCATTAGTCATTAGGTGAATACAAATCAAAACCACAATGAAATATCACTACATGCCTATTAGAATGACTGAAATTAAAAAGATCAACCAAACCAAGCATTGATGAGGATATGGAGAAAAAACACTCTTCCGTGCTTCTCTCCAACTACTCTTCCCTCCACCCGGGAGTAATAGGCATTGCAAACTTGGTGTGAATTATTCCTCTGATTTTTGTTATCCCTTTACTTCAACATGTAATATGTTTTTTTCCCCTTTTTGTGCTTCACATAAGTAGAATCATAGTGTATTTGCTCCTCCAAATTTTGCTTTTTTTATTCACCAATGTTTTTAATTTACCCATATTTGCATGAAGCTATTATTCCAATCATTTCCCTGCTATAATTCAATTCCACAGAATTCGATTCAAATATATAATATTTACCTATATCACAATTTATCCATTGTAATGTACTCTTTTGAATGTTTCTAGAATTTTAAAATTATCAATACTACTACAAACATACCTACATGATTTGTTCACATGCTTCACTTTAAATGCATTTTACATAATTATTAATACAAAAACACCAGCTTTCTTCAGGATGGTATTTGCCTAGTGAATCTTTTTCAGTCCTTTCACCATGTTGAGGTTCTTACATTTTAGATTAAGTCTCTTGTAAACAGAATTTCACACAGTTTTTTTTAACCACTTTATCAACTGTGGTCATTCAATTAGAGAGGTTTTTTTTAATCCACTTTACATTATTGAGATTACTGATATATTCTTATTTTTACCCTTTTGTGCTTTCTACCTGTTCTGCTTTAATTGCTTACCTCCTTTACATATTAATTTAGACAAATAGAAGAAGGTAAGGTATTTCTACCATTTGGAAGTCAGATAACTCTATTTCTAATCTCTAGTGATTACTCTAGAAATTTAAATGATCATATTTGATAAAATAAAGTTTAGAGCTAATCATATCTTCACCCTCTTCATGAACAATGCTAACAGCCTTACTACTGTTAAAAACAACTCTTTCTTCAGTTATACGTTATTGTTACCAGGACATTAATTCAATTTTTCAAACCTTCATACATTATTATTTTATTAAGAAATGTTTATTTAGATTTATCCACAAGTATGCCATTTTCATTACCATTCCATCCTGCACCAACTTCCTTTAGAGATCATTTGTCTTCTAAGATATTTCCTTTAGCGTTCCTTTTACAAGAGTTTGTTGTTTGGAAATTCAAGCTTTTTTTTTTTTCTGGAAATATCTTTACTTTGTTCTCATCCTAGAAAGACAAACTCAATTCTAGAGATTGTTATTTCTCTCAGCCTTGTAAAGATAACATTCTACCGTCTTCTGGTTTCTATTATTGTGGCTGAAAAGTCAACTGTCATGCCCAGATCTTGGTTTCTAATACTACTCCAATAAAAGGAACCAGGACTCCTTGGAGAAGTGGCTGATTTTAAGTGTAATAAGTACACAAGATGATCAAAAAGCATCTTGTAGTACCAGAAAGTAGGTGGCAAAACAAAATAAAACAAAAACATGGTGGTTGTAGGGTTTGGGTAACAGATTTACCTCTGAGCCAACTTCTCACTGTACTGAGGTACCAGATTTTCTCTCCTTTCCCCTTTGCTTCCAGGCTGTGGGGTCATCAGAGATTGGGAGATGTTTCTGAAACAAACATCTGCTCCACTGCTATTCTTGGAAGAATTGAATTTCAGGCCCCTTATTGTTTCCATTATATTAATACAAGTGGAAACAGACACTGGAAAAAAAAATATTTTTAATAACTTTTACTGAGAATGTATGTGTTTGTACTAGGAGGAGTTTCTACCATATGGCCAGAATCAGAAGTCTGTTTGATTCTACTTCTGAACAAGGTACAATTGAACATGTTACATCAATAACTCATCTCATCAATTTTTTCTTCCTGTTTCTTCTATACCACACATGAATTTTTAAAGAGCCCCCAGGCTGCTATAAGACTCAAAGACAATTATACATACTAATACTATATTTACCATAAACATTCTATTTATTCCGACCACCTGCAACTAGTGATTAATAATAAAATGCAAATTTTATAGAGCTACCCTACAACCCAGCAATTGCACTACTGGTTATTTACCCTAAATGTAGTGATCTGAAGGGGCATGTACACCCAAAGTTTATAACACCAATGTCCATAATAGCCAAACTATGGAGAGAACCTAGATGTCCATCAACAGATGAATGAATAAAGATGATGTGGTATATATTTATACACAAAAGAATACTACACGGCCATCAAAAGAAACAAAATCTTGCCATTTGCAACGATGTGGATGGAACTAGAGGGTATTATGCTAATTGAAATAAGTCAATCAGAGAAAAACAATTCTGTGATGTCCCTGATATGAGGCATGGCGGGGGATCATGGGGTGTAGAGAGGAAAAAAATGAAACAAGATGGGATCGGGAGGGCAACAAACCATGAGAGACTATTAATCTCATGAAACAGAGGGTTGCTGGGGGTGGGGGGTAGGGATAGGGTGGATGGGTATGTGCTATGGTGAGTGCTGTGAAAGGTGTAAGGGTGATGATTCACAGACCTGTACCCCTGGGGCAAATAATACATTATATGTTTGTATAAATAAATAAATAAATAAATAAATAAATAAAATGCAATTTTTAAGTTATCCTAAGTTTATAAATAAAAAGTACACTTTTGAATAATTTGGAGTCAAGGAAGCATAAGACACCATAATGGAAAATTTTTAAATTCTAGGATTTTTAAAACACAGTAACAAATTGCACCCAAAACCATAAGATACCTAACCAAAGAGGCAAAGAATCTGTACTCAGAAAACTATAAAGTACTCATGAAGAAACTGAGGAAGACACAAAGAAGTGGAAAAACACTCAACGCTCATGGATTGGTAGAACAAATATTGTGAAAATGTCTATGCTGCCTAGAGCAACCTACACATTTAATGCAATCCCCATCAAAATATCAGCAATTTATTTCAAATAAATGGAACAAATAATTCTAAAATTTATATGGAACCAGAAAAGACCCCAAAAAGCCAGAGCAATGTTGAAAAACAAAACCAAAGTTGGTGGCATCACAATTCCAGACTTCAAGCTATATTACAAAGCTGTAATCATCAAGACAGTATGGTACTGGCATAAAAACAGACACATAGATCAGTGGAACAGAATAGAGAGCCCAGAAATGGACCCTCAACTCTATGGTTAACCAATCTTCGACAAAGCAGGAAAGAATGTCCAATGGAAAAATGTCTCTTCGACAAATGGTGTTGGGAAAACTGGACAGCCGCATGCAGAAAAATGAAACTGCATCATTTCCTTACACCACACACAAAAATAGACTCAAAATGGATGAAAGAGGGTGCCTGGGTGGCTCAGTGTGTAAAGCCTCTGCTTTCGGCTCAGGTCATGATCTCAGCGTCCTGGGATCGAGGCCCGCATCGGGCTCTCTGCTCAGCAGGGAGCCTGCTTCCTCC